>JAATLQ010027490.1:0-26601 GCA_013421005.1 Heliconius erato x Heliconius himera
TATATATATATATATATATATATATATATATATATATATATATATATATATATATATATATATATATATATATATATATATATATATATATATATATCTGCTCTCTACTTCTTTGCTTTCAAGATATTTTGTCTATTATTACGATATATAAATATCTGTATTATTGATTATCCGCCTAAGATTTAATTCTCTATTTTAATACTATGTTGTATCATCAATTTATTAGATAATATCAAATATTACATTTATTCACGCTGTATCTTGCACTCAAGAGGGAAGAGGGAACCTAGTGTTAAGACACTCCATTATCCACTATCCGCCGAATTCTGGAGGCATTGCATGCTGCGTGGCGTAAAGCAACGCCTCGCTTTGGAGAGTGAAGAAATGGAAATATAAATTTAAATAAATATTTAATTTCCTGTAGTGAGGACGTTGCCTTATTAACTTTATATTTACCGGCATGGCAGTGATAGTATGCCATGATTATTATGCCTAATGACTTTGAAAAACATATTTTTCAAAAACAAGGTTCACTTACTTATATAGGTAAATGAAATTTTAATTTTCATACCTTTGCATTAATATTTTCCTCATATGATTATATTATTAAGTAAACATGGATGTTTTCTTTGATGACCTAAATTCAAAAGCAGCTAGCTATATCTATGGACATATACGCCCATAAATAGATTCATTTTTAAGTATTTTTTTTTATTTTATTATAATATATAAATTTTATAATAAAATTAATATGATGAAGTTATTACGGTTATATGGAACTCAGAGAGTACAATGTACTGTATAATATATTTTTCAAGAAGTATCTTTAATGGAAGCGGTAACGGAAATGTTCGTGCATAACTTAAGCTGTGTCGTTCGGATAAGCGAATAGTCTAACATATAACAGATAAAAGAATTTATAGAGTCCCCGGTGACAATGGAATCCTGAAGACGGCCGACGGTATATGTGTATCATAAATATATATTAAGTATTTTTAACAACGATTCTACTTTTGTTTTATTTACAAATTATTGATACAAATATGAGCGTTGATAGAGGCCAGTCGTGGCGCAGCGGCACGAGGTGTGACTGCAAAATCGACTGGTTGTGGGTTCGATCCCCACTCGAGGAGATGAAATATTTACTTAAATTTATATTTCCATTTCTTCGCTCTGGTGTCGAGGTTAAGCGCGGCGTTGAGTTCTGCCCCTCAACACGCAATGCCTCGAGAATTCGGCAAAAAGTGGGGAACGGAGTGTCTTAACACTAAATTCCCTCTGTCTACCCTGCTGTGTGCGGGATACAGCGTGAAACTGATTTATGTGAGCGATGGGATTGATTTATTCCCTTAATTTTGCAAACTTATTTCACAGAACTGTCAAAATCTTTTAAAAAAAACCTTAAGTTGTAAAGTTGTACATATATATCGATAGGGTGTAAATATGGCATGTGCCACGAAGCAGCACTGTTGAGTCTCTATTAGTATTAATAATTAATTATATAGATTCAAAATCAGAAATTCCTTTTTGATAATGATATTAGCTCGACTCTCGATACTAAGCACTCGACTCGACACTCGACATACTTGTATTTCTCAATGACGCAATAAAAGTATACACAATTCATGAGGTTTAAGTTGAGCTTTACATTTGTGTGAATTTATAAAAGTAGAGCCAAAATACTTAAAATAAAATGTATTATTAGAAATCAATAACATAATTTTAACATAGAAAATATATGAATTCTTCTACTATATTATGTCTTCGTCTGATATTGCTTCATTAAATATGTATATATCGGACATTGCTTCGTTAAATATGTACAAGAGTTGCAAGTTGGTTGTCAAAATATGAACACACACAAATATAAAGCTTAGTTTAGACCTCGCAGGCTGTACCGTTGAACTCATAAGAATAAAAACATTTTTCCTGATGAGGCCAGTCGTGGCGCAGAGGCACAAAGTGTGACTGTAAAACCGACTGGTTATTTCTTCGATCTCCACTCGAGGAGATGAAATATTTACCTTAATTTATATTTCCATTTCTTCGCCCTGGTGTCGAGGGCAAGTGCGGCGTTGAGTTCTGCCACTCAACACGCAATGCCTCCAGAATTCGGCAGAAAGAGGGAACGGAATGTCTTAACACTAGCTTCCCCCTGCCTACCCTGATTGGAGCGTGAACCTGATTTAAGTACTTCGACTCTACGACTGTGGCCATAATAAATTAGAAGTATAAAATTTATTAAGCGTCAATAATGAAAAAGTATTTTCAACGAACACCTTTATTTACACTAACTTTTTCTGAATCATATTTATAAATAAAAATAAATATATAATAATTTCTGTGTATAATAATAGTTAAGAGTTTCGAGTTTGAGATCAGTCATGAGGCAAGGGCACAATCATGTGACTAAAAACACAACAGGTCGTGGGTTCGATTCTCACTCGACGGAATAAAATATTTAATATTTTCATTATCTCACTCCGAGTTCCGCCTGCCTATTCTGCTATGGGCGGGACACAACGTGCAGGTAAAAAAATAAAATAAAATAATTTGTTGTGTATTTAAATATAATCATCATCAATCATCAGTTACTGTCTCTAGGCACCACTTTAATAAAATCGACTTTGTAAGAATCCGATAATGTAACAATAATTTAAAAGTAAAATATAAAATCATATTTTAATAAACTACAAAAATCAATTTTAAAAAGGCAACTTATGAAATATGTACTTGTTTTATCTTAAGCTCATGAATAAATTTGAAATTTTAAATGAAAAGTAGTGCTCAATCGGAAATAAATTGCTTGGTAAAATCGGGATAAACCAAGCTTAAAAACTTGCATCACTTATAAGTTTTAACCAGCAGTAGGTCGCGGCTGAATAATTAATAAGAATTTAGAACTCAGTTGAAATTGTATTTTGACTAATGCATTTTACTATTTCATTTATATTGAGAGAGAAAACATATTCATAAAATTAAATTATGTTTCATAGATGAATCATATCTTTGTATGTTATTTTAGTTTTTCTTCTAAGGGCGTAGAGTAGAGCTGAGTTGAGGGCGTTGTAGCGCATAAAGTGTGACTGTATCGTGATGGTTGTGGGTTGGATCCCACCTGGAAGGTATGAATTATTATGTATTAATATTCTCATTTCTTCGCTCTGGCACCGAGCCCGGAATTGAGTTCCGCCAACTCAACACGCAATGCCTCGAAAAAGTCGTTGAAAAGTTGAAAACGGAGTGTTTTAAAACTAGGTTCCCTCTGCCTATCCTGCTATATACGGAATACAGTGAAACCTTAAAAACATACAGTAGAACTAATTTGGAAGTATGAACAAAAAACTTTTGGAAGCGCTTTGAAATTTAGCTAAAAAATATTATGCAAAAGGAAAATTTTCTATTTGACTTTTATTATAAATTTTTCGGTGAGTCCGCAAAAATAAAACAAAATAATTCAGAGTTCATTAGTATTCTGGTTTTGCGTTTTGTATTGTGTCAACTTTACCGAAAATGGGCTCACAGCCACTCGTTGAATTGAGGAGTTAAGCCGAAGGGTTGAGCTTAGGGAATGTAATTAAAAAAAACTTTTGATTGTGGTACAATTCATTGTTAATTGTTAACGACATACATTAAAATGTTGTTAGTTTTATTTTGAAATATTTATATTCAAAGATAAGAAAAAATTGCATAAACGCTTTTATAAAATTACTATTGTGTTACAGATAGTAATGTCTATTTTAAGAAATTCGAAAACTTTACTAAAAACCAATCCAATTCTGGTCGACAAAAAAAAGATAGGTTGTGGAATCGATTCTTAATCGATGCGTAGGCGTGGCGTTTCAATCTCAACATTTAATACCTCCAGAAATTTGCACAAAGAGGGAAGCGGAGAGATAACACTCCCTCTGGCTACCCTGTAGTCTGTGTACATGCGGGATACAGTGTGAAACTGAAAAAAAAAAAAATCTAATATCGATAAGAAAAAAACATGCTGTATACAAGTTTACAGTTTACACCGTAGCTTACTTGTTCTTTCTATAAAATAATCACATACCATATACAAAGTATCAAAAGATCAATAGCAATAGACCTTTTAATTTATTTAAAGAAATACATAAGAAAAGAAAGAAAAACATAAAAAAATATTGCGTGCACAAAGGAAGATTTATCTTTACCAGAGATATCTTCCATTCACCACTTCCACATTTAAAACTATTTCACGATTTTTCAACAAGAAAAGAAACATTAAAAATTAATTAATTTCTTTAGCGCTATAGCAGCAGAGGGAACAGGAGGGAATCCAGTGATAAGACACTCCGTCTTATCACTCAATTCCCTCCTGTTCCTCATTTTCCGCCGCTTTATTAAATGTTAGTACAGGAGACTTACAAATTAATAGGTTCACAGGGTTACCTTAGGTCTGACAAGGACGCGGAAAGCGGGGCGCTCGCCCGGGGCGGCTCAGCCAGTACTACCGCAGTCGCCACTGGGGCCATTCGCATATCGCTGTCGTTTCGCGAACTCATGACATTTTTCCCGCTATATTTAAACCATACGAACGCTTCAAAAGTTTATATTTGGTTGTGTTGTGTTTTTTTGAACTGTACAAGGAAATAAGTAAGTTTTTTTTAAATGTTATAATAGTAATTTGACTGTAATTATAGTGACTAAAATTTGTGATTAATTTTGTTATAAAACACAATAGGATGCTTATTAAAATCGTAATCAATATAGGTCCAAAGAGTTTCAGAAGATTTGATCGACAATTTAAATCTATTTTTCGTAAAAAAAAAATAATAAGTTCTTTGATTTTCACGATTATTACACATTTTAAATTAAACTATATAACCGGATTAATCGCGTATATATAAAATTATACATTTTGAAAACGCGACGTTTCGAACACTTTGCTGTAGTCCGTGGTCACGGGTCTAACCACGGGTTTCCAAAATGTATAATTATAAATATACGCGATTAATCCGGTTTAAATAGTATCATGTAAAAAAATTATTGAAAAAGATCTTACTGCCAGTATTTTTTATAATATATTTATTATAAAAAATACTGGCAGTAAGATAAAGATAATTCATTATACAGCCTGAAAAATGAAGGGTACATTTATTCAAGATAATTAGAAAATTTAATTAGACCAGTGCCAAAGATTACGAAGCTCTACGTTAACGAGAAAATAGATTCATAAAATTTAATTATGTTTCATAGACGAATCATATCTTGTTATAGTTTTTTTAAGAATGAGCTTCACGCTGTATCCTGCACACAGCGGGCTAGGCAGAAGAAACCTAGTGTTGAGACACGCCGTTCCCCACTTTCCGCCGAATTCTGGAGGCATTGCGTGCTGAGTGGCGGAACTCAACGCAGCGCTTTGCCTCGACACCAGAATAAAGAATTGAAAATATATGTTTAAATATATTTTTTATTTCCTCGAAAACTTAATAGGATGCTTATTAAAATCGTAACCAATATTGGTTCGAAAAGTTTTAAAAAATTTGATTGACAAACTAAATCTATATTAAGTTAAAAAATATAACATAAAAAATTCTTACTGCAATATATTCGATAATAAATAATCATTTATTCAAGACAATTAGAAAATTTAATTATACCAGTGCCAAAGATCACGAAGCTCCACGCTAACGTTATAAGAAGAAATGGAAGCGTACTCTTTAATTAAATGTGAGGAATTTAATGATCACTCTTCCTTAAAAGGCCTAACGCATTTACTTTTTTTTTTAATAAAAATCTTTAAAATATATTTTTTAAATTTCATATTAAATTCTAGACTAATGCTTAATGAAGATAGTACCTAATAGCTAATATTTTTATCAGATTAATGAAGATATAAATTAATATTAATTAAATTTAGAGGCCAGTTGTAGCGTAGGAGTACAAGCGTGTAAACGAGACAGGTTGTGGGTACGATTCCCACTCGAGGAAATGATTTAATATTTTTAATTGCTTGCTCTGGTAACGAGGCAAATGCGGGTTGGTTCCGGAACTCAATACTCAATGTCTACAAAATTTAATAGAAAGAGAGAAACGGAAGTATCTTAATAGATGCGGCACATCTTATTAGGAAAAGTGTGATTTAACACTAGGTTCCTAGCTTCCCTTTGTATATTGTGAAGTTAAAAATAAATAGATTTAGGTAAAAAATATATATTTGACATTTTTTTCAACATTTTAATGTGTTATTCGCATTTACTTAGAACTACTATGTACACATACTTGTGGCGTATGCTACGAGCTGTGGGGAACATAAACTTAGCTGAATCGCCCATATAGTACAAGAGGAAAAGCTTCTAGACATGCGAGCTTTCACAAATGGGAATTAAAAAGGCTAAAGCTAAATAGTTGAGAACAGAGTAATGTATTATTTATCTATCTATCTGTTTGTAGCATGAATAATATAAAAGAAATCTATTCAAATAATATATTTCACAATGCATACTACTTAAAGGAGACCTTTGTGGCGCAGGGGCACAAGGTTGTCACGATAACATGTCGGTTGTGGGTTTGATCCCCACTCGAGACAAAAAAAAATTTTTTTTTTCATTTCTACCAAGGCAAAAGCCGGGCATCGAGTTTCGCTACTCAACATACAATACCTCGAAAAATACAGCGGAAAGTGGGAGTGTCTTAAAACTATGTTCTGCGGGGTACAGGGTGAAGGAAATGTATTTCAATACTATAATAAAGTTAATAATTAGATTTTTACATGCTCAGAAGCACATTCATAGTTCAAAAATCCATTTGGCTAATGTGTAAAAAGTCTGTAAAATTAAAAAGCTTATACCTATTCGAATAAAATTCTTTTCATAAAGTAATTTGTAAAGGCGAACTGCGTTTTCCAGTTTCCTACCTTAATCACCTTCGTGTTAAACGATTCGAATATATTAAAGGCAGTTAACTGAACAAATTGAAATTTAATTAAATTTTTCTATATAGCAACATTACTTTTAATTTTATATGTATACTAGCAACCCCTCCGTGGCTTCGCCCGCTTGAACTACACAATCGTTTATTTAATACACTGAATTACTTTCATGTTCTAATATTTTATGTTTGTAGCTCACTTATAGTGACTTCTAATATTAAAATTTCATAAACTTTGGTATTATATATATCGTATTTTTTATAAGTAAAATTAAATTAAAAATGTATAATTAGTGATAGTACAAATTGGTTTGTGTTGGTTTTTAAGCTTAAACATCAGTTTAGTTGTCTGTTATAGTCGTAAATTATTTACTCGTCTTTACTTATTCTTGGTTTGAGTTATAGTCCTCTTACGTCATGATTCATTAAGCACTAACGACAAGCAGCGAGTGGGGCAAGTTAATGTTTATATCATCTACTCTTGTCTATTGAAATCACTATTCTCGTATATTAAGGTAGCTTTTACAAGAGATTCTTACTTGGAAAAACAAAGTTCATTTTAGATATATTTTTGTAAGAACATGTTTATCTTTAGTTGTTTTTTTTATTATAAATAAGATAAAAATATAATTGGAAAATATTTGTGTTTGATGACATTTCCAAAAACAAGAAGACCAGATCTTATAACCGACTTATTCTATTAACAATAAAAAATGTAGAAACGATCAAATCAACTTATATACCAATGGAGGAAGTGCATACATATGCCTTCTATAATATTTAGTGATAGAAAGAGAAATAGAAAGTACTTTCTAGAATTAAGGTTTCATCCTAGTTAGATCTTGTATTCTTCTCGTTCCGCCCATTAAAAGATGCTTCATCTTTTCTAGTAGGAAAACATCAATATTTTTTTATTGAAATTTTTCCACGTATCTTTTTTAATACACGGAATCGTTTTCAAAGGCATAACTATAAATAGATTTACCTTCATTCACAATCATATTATAACGTTATATTTAATTTTTTATATAACACAGAAGAAGTCAAGGCTGACTGTTCTGTTAGTTATGAATATTATAAATAGTTGGAATGTAAAGTGATCTAATTATAGAGCATTACTATAGCACAAATAAAGCGTGTCCCATTATAAAATATTTTATATAAATAGGCGTCGGCCTCAGTTGATAGTAATAATCAGCTTCACGCTGTATCCCGCAAACAGCAGGGTAGGCAGAAGGAACATAGTGTTACGGCACTGTGTTCCCCACTTTCTGCCGAATTCTAGAGGCATTGCGTGTTGAGTAGCAGAACTCAACCCCGCGCTTTGCCTCGACACCAGAACGAAGAAATAGAAATATAAATTTAAGTAAATATTTCATCTCCTCGAGTGGGGATCGAACCCACGACCAGTCGGTTTTACAGTCACACTTTGTGCCGCTGCGCCACGACTGGCCTCATTTTAAAATATTTTATATAAATAGGCGGCGGCCTCAGTTGATAGTAATAATCAAAGCATTTTATTGTGTACGAACAGTTTATGTCATTACAGTCATTTAACTACAATTGCCCTACATTAGAATGATTATTTACAGTACTTCCCAAGGTTTTTTCTGAATAAATAAGAACTTTTATATTAGTTATAGTTTGTTTGCCTTTGTATAGATCTAGGTTATATATTTTTGTTTAGTTTTCTGCATATTTATTTTATACTATGGCACCCGTGTGGCTTCGCCTGCTTGTATTTACATCACAACATTTTTTTTTATTCCACTACTTTTGTGTTTTTATGATATTATCATTTCAAAACAATATCCATACATTAATAGCTAAAGTTTTAGCCAATCCAATAAAACATTTATTTTGTAGCAATATTGTTACATGCAAATCTTTATATTGACATAACTATTTTATTTATAAAAATCGATTGAAATAAATCAAACAATAAAAGCTAGTGAAAATTTGCTTGAAAAAAAAGAATAATGAAGTCCATTTAAATCGGTTAAGCCGATTCTGAGATTAGCGTGAACAATCGCACAGACAAAAAACAAACAAACATTTTTTCTTATATATCTTCCATATACAGACACCGATCCGTTACGATTTTATTATAAGTGTAGATTAAGATATTAAGACAGTATACATTATTCAAACGAGAGTTAAGCTTTTGAGTAGTAAGTGATTGGTAGCGTTCTTAAACTTTACATCCTCGCTTTAATATATAGGAATAAACAAATATGTACATATAAAAAAAAATCAGCTTCACGCTGTATGCGGGCACACAGCAAGGTAGTCAGAGGGAACTTTGAGTTAAGACACTCCGTTCCCCACTTGCTGTCGAATTCTGGAGGCATTGCGTGTTGAGTGGCAGAACTCAACGCTGCGCTTTGCCTCGACACCAGAGCGAAGAAATGGAAATATAAATTTAAGTAAATATTTCATCTCCTCGAGTGGGGATAGAACCCACAACCAGTCGGTTTTACAGTCACACTTTTTGTGACCCTGTACCACGATGTATGTATATGTACATATACATACATATATATTATGAATATTTGGTCAGTGTCGAATTTCAAAACAGGACTTTTAAGAAAGTAAACATGGAAACTTAACTTATTTGTTTTACTGTATCCAGTGTCAATCTACGAAAAAGCAACTAACTATTTCTATAAGAAACTAAACATCGGCGAATATTGGTACGATAAAGTTTAAACATTTTTTTTCTGTTTACTTGCACATCCATTCTTGTATTTACATACGTTTGCGACAACTTTTTTACTATAGTAATGTTGTCCGTTTTTAGGGAAATTTATTTAACTAACTAGACCTAGGAAACGAAAATAAATAATAAATATATATATATATATATATATATATATATATATATATATATATATATATATATATATATATATATAATATGTATCTATATAAGAACAATAAGTTATGTGTGTTTGATGGTGACACTTATCACCACATTTTATCTATCACATATATTTATAGCATTTTTCACTATGAATATATATCTTCGCCCATGACCCATATAGATTCAGATAGACCTACTACCACGGTGCTCACTATCAGACCTCAGGCTTGAATTACTACGCTATAGTGCTACAACGATATAAATAAAAATAAACTTCACGCTGTATCCCGCACACAGCAGGGTAGGCAAAGGGAACCAAGGGTTAAGACACTCCGTTCCTCATTTTCTGCTGAATTCTGAAGGATTCTGCGTATTGATTGGCAGAACTCAACGCCTCGCTTTTGCCTCGACACCAGAGCGAAGAAATGGAAATATAAATTTAAATAAATATTTCATTTCCTCGAGTAGGGATCGAACACACAACCAGTCGGTTTTACAGTCACACTTTGTGCCCCTGCGCCACACTGGCTACAAATATACAACGATATCATAATAATATTTTTTTTATGAGTCACGGCATTTTATGGAAGCATCCAGCCTATAGCAGGGTAAGTAGAGGGAAACTGGGAATCTAGTGTTAAAATGCTGCGTTCCCATTAAGAAACTTCCGTATCCAGTTTCCGCCATACTCTGGAGGCATTACGTGTTGAGTGGCGGAAATCAACGGCGCGCTTTGCCTCTTCACCAGAGTGAGGAAATGAAAATATTAAATATTTTATTTCTGCGAATTAGAATCGAAGCCACAACCTGTCACGTTTACAGTCGCACGCTTCTGCCCCTGTGCCATGACTAGCTTTAAAAAATTAAATAAATAAATCAGCTTCACGCTGTATCCCGCACACAGCAGGGTAGACAGAGGGAACGTAGTGTTAAGACACTCCGTTCCCCACTTTCATTATTTTTGGCAGAACACAACGCCGCGCTTTGCCTCGACACCAGAGCAATATAAATTTAAGTAAATATTTCAAATCCTCGAGTGGGGCTCGAACCCACAACCAGTCGGTTTTACAGTCACACATTGTGCCGTTGCGCCTTAAATAATAATTAGGTAATATATGCATTCTAATATCAGGACAAATTATTCTAATGATAACATTGTCGAAAATCACTTCGGACACGCTCAAAAGCCTTTTGTGACGCTCCACTGGCCACTTTGATTGTTCTAAATTTAATGAAATGTTAGAAAGGAAATGAAATTAATTGAATGGCACTCTCTAGTTACCGCAATTTGTAACTCAATGGTAAGTTCTTTGTCCTCGCTGTTTTTTGTATGTATATTTTCTTGTTATATTATTTTTTACAGTGTTTGTTGTGTTTTGATGAATGTCTACGTAAGTAGGTACTGGGTTCATTTATAATCTATATCCATTTAATTACGACTACAGATTTTAGCTAAAGATTTTTTTGTAGCTTCACGTTGTAGTTCACACAGGACAGAGAGTGACAGAGAGAACCTAGTGTTAAGACAATTCGTTTCCATTAAGACTGTTCCCTACTTTTCGCGGAATTAAATCAGTTTCACACTGTATCCCGCATATAGCAGAGTAGGCAGAGGGAACTTAGTGTTAAGACACTACGTTCCCCACTTTTCGCCGAATTCTGGAGGCACTGCGTGTTAACTGGCGTAAATCAAAGCCACGCTTTATCCGGACACCAGAGCGAAGAAATGGAGATATAAATTTAAATAAATATTTCATTACCTCGAGTGAGGATCGAATCCATACATAACGTTTACACACACTTTGTGCCTCTGCGCCATGACTGGCCTCTGGCCTGGTCGAATTAAAATTAAATTTATTTACATTAATATTGAATTTGCTGCTTTTAACTTTATAATAGGTTTGTTAAAGCTAAAATATAAATAAAATGAAAAAAAGATTTGACGGGTAAATGAGAAATTATATGGGTTGACGCGTAATTTATTTCTCTCGGGAAAAAGTCGCATGTGTTTTATATTTTCGAGTGACATTTGTATATTATATCATTTTTTGGGGCTATAAATGTAAGTATTACTATACGGGTCGTTGAAAAAAAGATTTACTTCATACAATTTATTTATTTAATTAATTACAAGTTGAGGCCAGTCGTGTGATTGTAAGCGCGATAGGTTGTGGGTTCGATTCCCACTTGAGGAATTGAAATATTTAGTATTTTTATTTTTTTGCTCTGGTGTCGAAGCAAAGCACTTTATTGACTTCCGCGTAGTGCCTCCAGAATTCCGCGTAAATTGGGGAGTTGAGTGTCTTAACACTAGGCTTCTTTTGCCTACCCTGCCATTTGCGAAATTCAGCGTGAAGTTGAAAAAATATACTAGTGTTTTTTTGTCATATTGAGTACTATGTTAAAAATAAAAAAAAACGATATATTTTTAAGGTTATTAAAATCAAAACATTGGATGGTAATGTAAACGGAATGCAAATATGACGTTTTCTTTGTCGTCTAATGATGGTATTAACATCTTTAATATACATTTATATACAGTTAAAAGATATTTAATTCCATATAAATTCTTGGTTCGAATTTGCTGAAAACATTTTGTTATATATTTTTTTCAGCTTTAGGTTTTCAGTTAAGACACTCCGTTTCCCATTTTCCGTTGAATTTTCATAATATTGTGTGTTCAATGGCAGAACTCCACGCCTCACTTGGCCTTGTTATCAGAGCGAAGAAATGAATATATTAACAAATAAGAAATATGAATAATTCATTTCCACGACCAAACAAAACAGCTATTTTCCAAATAGCTGATGTTTGGTTGAGGTTAGACTAAGTTGTATCAAGAAATAATAATTAAATCTAAACTTATGCAAAATTTTAATTGATTTGTATGTTCCTGATATTAATAGTTATATTCACAGTATATATATATATATATATATATATACATATATATATATATATATATATATATATATATATATATATATATATATATATATATATATATATATATATATATATATATATATATATATATATATATAAAAATTTTATATATTCACAGTATATATATAAATTTTATACGATCTACATTTTCACTTAAATTAAATATTTAAACTAAGTAACACCAAATTCCAGTGGATAATGTGACAAAGGAATTGCTTGTAAAGTCTTTACTGTTGAGTAACATAAATCTTTTGGCATTTCATATTAAGTATTCATGTACTTCACAGTAGGTAACCTCTATTTAAATAAAACATTAAACATATCCTTTTTTGATATACCAAAAAATACTTACTTTTTTTGTCTTATGTATTCCTATATATTTGGACGAAATTGAGGATTTCCCTACAGTATTCCGTACGCATTTCCGTTGTGATAGAATATTTATTTTTCAAATTGTACCGACTTAAATTTTCACTTCAAGTGGAGGAATTGAAAATTTACGACGAGAGTATCATGGGGATATAGGATAATACTTACGTTGCTTGTAAAATTTATTGATTTGATATAAAATATCTTCAGAGTTCAGCTTGTAGTAGGTACATAGTAGGGACGAAGTAGGTTTCGCTTAAACATTGTTGTCATTATCATTATCATTATCGTTATCATCATCATCATCGTCATCATCATCATTATTTGATCATTTTGTGTAATAAAGTTCATATTATAAATTATATATTGATTGCCATTGATACATATACAACATTTGTATTTATTATTTCGGCTGTAACACTATAGTTATTTTATTGTGCATATATTAGAGGAACTGTATAAATAACAAAATTTAGTTTAACTGGGTATTTTAATGTTGTTCTAAGCCTTTGATCTTATTAATTACTGTCTTCTGAAGCACAGACTACTTACAGTTAAGTACATAATGACGAACTAATTGCATTTTCGTCTTATTTTGCCATTTAATAAGAGTTTATGCAAAACTTCGTTCTCCATTTTCCGCCGAATTAGAGAGGCATTGTGTGTTGAGTGGCGGAATTAAACGCCGCTTTTTGCCTCGAAATGAGAGCGAGGAAATAAAAATATAAAATAGTAACGTAACAGGGAAAGTGAACCGACAACCTGTGGCGTTTAAACTTTGTGCTTCTGCGCCTCTATTGTTAAATAAAATATAAGTAATATCATTAAAATCATTGAGATGCTGTTATTATTATTTTCTACTCAATAATAAAATTGAAACATGAAAATTGTGGTGGATTTATGAACTTTATGAAATTTATTTAAATTCAGGTCACAAAGAGTGCACCGTTGTTGCCCTTATCTTACGTTTCCACTTGGATACATAGATTGAACCCATGTTATAGATTGAATATAATTTACAACCATTTTGTTCAGAAAAAAGCTTGAATATTAATAAAAATATATAAATATAAGAAATGAATAAATTCTGAGAACTTTCTTGCTTAAACTGGTTTTTGTCACTATGACGATTTTCGATTTGATTGGCCATTACGTGAAGCGTGGTGTCTATCTAACACTAAATAATTATTACATGCAGCAGCTGTGCGTTTGAATCTCTACTAAGCTAAATATTTAAATAAATTAAACAAGTTTTCAACAAAAGTGGTTTTCATACAACAGATGCTCCAGATGTGTTAGAGATGAGTGACTGATACTGTCAAAGAAACAAATTTTAAGATTCAGAGGTTCAGTGTTAAGAATTTTATATTATGCCATCAAAAGGTATCGCTCTTATAAGATATTTGCCATCAGAAGGTTATTTCGATAACTGGAAACTCGACAACATTTCGATATCATAGCTCGAAGCTCTGACGAAGAAAATCCAAGAGCATCCCTATCTTCCTCTCCACTATAACTGCGTGCTAGTTATAATAAAAGGAAAAAAGAGCAAGAGCACCGCTCTAACCCTACACCGTGAATTCCTAAAAGACTGCGGCTACAACACTCTTATTGACTGAACTCTCCGTTACGGGACGTTTGTGTGTGATCTTTCTGAAGGTACTTTTTTTGTTTGTTTATATTAAGATTGTATTAGAAAGGTGATTCGTGATGTTGATTGATTTGAGAGATCAAATTACTTATTGTTAAATAAACGCACCGCACACATCCCACAGTCGTGCCTAAAACCATAGGGCGGACACTACTACATACACCGGAACTGGGACATTAAATAGCATCATATGCCTATACATACGTCAGCCTCTAAAGCCAGCCATAAAATTGGTTAAAAATCACTTTGATCCAGAATATGTGTCGCTCCAATACTATAATATATATAAGAAATTCGATTCTAAAAGATCGGCCCATCATAAACTTCCAATTATTTTTTTTATTTAATATAATAACATGTTTAAGTAGACGAAGCCGCGTTTGAGACTAGTATTTTAATTCATGGCATTTATTAAAAATCCATTACAACAAAAGCCTCGTCTAAGTGAATTTTTAAAATAGTTTCAGACGAAAATATGATTTACCATTAGAGTATAAATAGAAAAGTTTTCAAAGAGGCTTGGCCAAGTTTATCTAATTATAGTGTGTATTTCGTTTAATTTTGTTTTCTTACTAACTACTCTACTTTGTTTGTAGATGTTATTTGATAGAGATAGCTCTATAATCGTTAGTAAACTTAGTTGCGGGCTTAAAGTAAGATCCTTGTTAAAAGCTTTGTCGGTGATAACGTCGTACTTACAAGTTTAATTGGAGTGTTTCCGAAAATTAGTACTATTCGTTGCTGTGCGAAAAATACCATTTTCTAAAAAAATAAGGCAGAGATAACCTAGACACTCCGTTCCCGCCTAATTTTCGAGGCGTGTCGACTAGCTGAATTCAACGTTGCCTTGGTACCAGTGCGAAAAAACGAAAATAATAATAAATTATCATGATTTATTTATTTATAATAAATTATAATTTATTCTCCTCAAGTAGGTATTGAACCTACAACCGTACGTTACAATCACACGCTTGTGCCCTTGCGTCAGGACGGCCTTAAACTAATATTATCCTATATTACCTTCGATTAGTTAATTAGATAATGAAATAAATTTTAGTTGCCTCTTCAAATGTTTGGCGTGCACCTGAATGTAGATCAAGTATCAATTAACATATTATCACAGTACGCTATAGTAAATTTGCTTAGAGATGTGAAATTCTATGACCATAATAAAAAAATATCAATATTAATTGGCTTTACGCTGTATTTCACACACAGGAGGGTAGGCAGAGGGAACCTAGATTTAAAACACTCCGTTTTTTCACCGAATTATGTGTGAATTTAAATAAATATTTCATTTCGTCGAGTGGGAATCAAACCCATAACCAGTAGCTTTTTCAGTCACACTTTCTTTTAGTTAACGACATCTACAGTGGATGTAATTATGTTCTTATTTATTTTTCTTTTTTGAGAATAAAAGGTACATGTGTAAATAATAGTTAAATGTAAGAACATACTAAATTATTAATATTTTATACCATTTCTGTCAGTTTCGTTGCTTTTATAGATAGATATATATATATATATATATTATATTATCTATGTGGATGGAAGACCGTCGATTATTAAGCTTTGTACTTCGAGTAACAAGACATTAAAATTTTGAGAAAAAAATATTTTTATCGTATATACTATAATTTAAATATAACGTAACAGTCGCACAAGGATGACTGTAACGCGACGGTTGTGGGTTCGAGCCCCACTCGAGGGAATGAATTACTATTTCTTAGGATTTGCATTTCATCTTTTTGGCACCAAGTCAAAAGCCCGGCATTGAGTTTAGCTACTCAACACGCAATGCCTCGTAAAATTCAGCGGGAAGTGGGAAACGGAGTGTCATAACACTAGGTTCCCTTTGCCTAACCTGCGATATACAAGATACAACGTGAAATTGATTTATTTATAAATATAATAGCCTCAATACTTTTTTCGGCCAGTTATACATATATGGAATGTGGGTACGGCACCGTAGTTTGTTGTTTTAATGATGCGGCATGGGAAGAAGAATGTGAGGTGAAATAGTTGTGCGTGCTATTAGTTAAGTTGACCCTTTACTTAATTATATAAAGCCTGTAATACACAGACTGGTCTTAGCACAGTAAAATTGATTACTTTAAATATGTTTAAGCAAGTATAATATAATATTTATAATAGACTATTACTTAAAATCAAAATGAAACCAGCTTCACGCTGTATCCCGCACACAGCAGGGTAGGCAGAGGGAACCTAGTGTTAAGGCACTCCGTTCCCCACTTTCTGCCGAATTCTGGAGGCATTGCGTGTTGAGTGGCAGAACTCAACGCCGCGCTTAGCCTCGACACCAGAGCGAAGAAATGGAAATATAAATTTAAGTAAATATTTCATCCTCTCAAGTGGGGATCGAACCCACAACCAGTCGGTTTCACAGTCACACCTCGTGCCGCTGCGCCACGACCGGCCTCAGTTCCGGATAAAATATCAGCAATAAGAAGAAAAAAGTAAATCTTGATCAGATTAAAAAATAATTGATCTTATAACGTTAACCGCAATCTTTGTATTACTACGGAGTTCCACGGTGTAAAGAACATTCTATAAATAATATTTCTACTACTCAAGTAAAATCTCTCAGTTCCTTAAGATCGCGGAGCTAATTATCCTTTGCAAAAGATACACCAAAATTTAAATAATCGAAAATTTTACATAGCCCAATATTACAATCTTTTACTGTTATACATAACGTAGCTTTACAAGGTTGTATAGAATTAGTATTTGCTCGTATATTCATTGCAGAAATGTCATGTTATATTTATTTCTATGTTAGTAAATCAAAAATCTGACGCCTTATTTGAACTCTTATAATTTTCTGGCAATAACTGCGCAGTCATTTAAGAATTCGAAGGAAGGAACGAAGGCAGTTTCCTAAGTTAATTTATGCCATGTCAGCAAATTCAACCAGACACCGTGACTCATAATGGCGGGAATATGACAGCGTGATGTCGCAAATAATATTAGAAATCGAAAAATGTTAAATATATGCCTTGATATATAGTTTTGTTCATCATTAGTAAGTAAATACCCGACCTCGATCCTACTAGAGTCTTTGATATACATAATAATAGCTATTTAGAATAATGGATATTTTAATGGTAATAACTTTCCCAACAAAAGTAGACCTCAAGTAGACTAAGTTATAATATAATAGAAAAGTTAGGAACTTATAGTAAATGGTTTTATGCATATAGATAAATATGTATATAAAAATTACTTGATCCTATCTCCTCTTCATGTGATTCTTCATTTAATTTCCCCACTCTAGTAAAGAATATTTCTAATTAAAGAAATCATCATCAGAATAAAAGGCTAGTCGTGGCGTAGCGGCACAATGTGTGACTGCGGCACAAAGTCAACCGGGATACCCACTCGAGGAGATGAAATATTTACTTAAATATATATTTCCATTTCTTCGCTCTGGCGTCGGTGGCAAAGCGCGGCGTTGAGTTCTGCCACACAACACGCAATGCATCCAGAATTCGGCCGAAAGTGGAAAACACATCTTAATACTAGATTCTCTCTGCCTATCCTGCTGTGTGCGGGATACAACGTGAAGTTTTTTTTATCATCAGTATAAAAATTTCTTCAATTAAATCAAAATATTCTGATTAGAAGTTATCTATAATATTCTTGTTAAATGTGAGTGCGAATCGCGTACCGAGGGTCTGTGCCTATTTCAGGACTGTATACCATCGGAGAGTACAATTTGTAAAAGTTGACAAGCCTAAATTTCCGAACGTATACATTCATTTTATATGAAATAAAGTATAATTATAACTACATATGTAATGATTTTTTTCTATAAAATGCCTACAAAATGGAAATCCAATTTTTTTTTTGATTTCTTTCTTTTTTATTAAAATTCTCACTTCTTGCCAAATTTCATAATCGTAATAAAGGTCCACATGCAATATCCTATTAGTTATCCGAATAGTTGTTATTAATTTCAGATTGATCCATTCTCTAGATCTTGAGATAAATGCTCTTCACAGACGGATACACGGATAAAATGATTTAATAAGAGTTCCGTTTTTTTTATTTTGAGATACGGAATGTTAAAAATCACAAAAAAATATGAATATCAACAGTTGATTTGTGCTATCTAGTATGTAATAATTAATGCGTATAATAAGTAACGGTTAAGCGCGGCATATTTTATTTATAAATAATTCTCAAAAACTACTGAATAGTTTTCTTTTTACCGGACGCACTATGCTGTATCAACGCCGGCATCCTGCAAGGTAGTGCACTATAACCGTTACTATATTTTGATTAACACTCTCACTCAACACGTCGTGGTCTGACCAACAAGTCTCTAGTCAAGTGTAATGATTTTATATTAATTAGTTTTAATATTCGCAATAATTTATTATAAAAATGTGAATCAACCTCTTTGTTGAATAAAAAGATGTGTTTAAAATAGAATAATATGGAACTGTCACGAGAGAACATTAATAAAAATGACGCTTTATGTAGTCGGTAAATTATAATAACTAAATAATAATATTTTATAATAATTAGATATACTTTTAGACTTGGAGCGGAAGAATAAAGAGAATCTCTAGAATGATATATTGTATTAGAATTTAAGATTGACATTGTACAAGCTTAACAGTATTTAACTCTGGAAGAAATATAAGTTCTGAAAAAGCCTCGAGGTGTTTGATTTCTTTACACAAGTATGTATATTTAGAAGCTCTTAATAACTGTCGATATTACGTTTCCAATTTCTCTCAATTTTATATGATAATGTTTGCTTGGAGGTTAGTCAGAGTGTGAAGAATTTGGAAATCAGGATGGATGTTGTTGTTTGCTGGTCGTCTCACGTATCAGTCTATTAGTCGTAAGGTCTTTTGTACCATAGGCAGATTGAGAAGAAAGAAAAACCTCTTACCGTTAAGATCAAAATCTCTCTGGCCCTTGGTCTTCTTTTATCTATACTAGATTATGCTAATTCGTGCTACTTAGATCTCTCCCAGTAACTACTAAACAAACTTTAAGTAGTTGCTTTAGTAACTAGTCATTTACTTTTGCGTTAATGAAACATTTGTCGCAGTATCATTGTCAACTTAAATGGTTTTCAATAGAACATAGACATAACACTCGCTCTCCTTTGTGCCATCTTTTTCAATCCTGTTATACTATCATACCTCAAGGAGCGCTTTAAGTTTCTGGAGTCAGCCTACATTCCCAAAATCTCCATTTCCGCTATAACTATATCCTCGACATTCCTTTATGCCGCACGAAATATTTACGTTATAGTAACTCTTTTACTGCTAAAACAGTAAAACTACTGCCACTGCGAAGTAAAAGACGGTCTCAATCGATTGGAATATTTAAACGATATCTTAAAGACTTAAACAGACTTATCTTCAACTTATTGTGGAAAAGGACTATTTATTTTTAATTGTTTGTTTGTATGTATTTATGTATATATGAATGTGTGTATATATGAATGTGAAATATAAAGTTATTGTGTTTTTAATTTATACTCACTATATATTGGTTTAAATATTTTTTAGTCCTTTTTGCAGCTTTCTGAATTCTTTTATAAATTTTATCTGTCCATTTTTTCTTTCGGCTGCGTGTTAGATATCGCTTTTAGTGATAATGCCACTGCAATGATGGCATTATCATACATCTGTTTATCGTTATTACAACGGACTTTATTTTATTTTCAACTTATTTCTATAATCAAGTATTATTTTATTATTATTATTTTTTGCTTTTGAATACCTTAACTATTTTAAAATTCCTTTCTGTAAATATAGTTGCATATTTCTAACGTGAAACTTACTTAACTTTTAGCATACGTACAAGAGCATAATTGGATTTCCTGTCGTATAAATCCGCTCGACGTGTGACTATAAAGAAGCGGCCTCTCTATAGGGCACGTTCATATTTATTTTGCACGCAATACATCTCATTTTGTGGCGCCCCGCTTGCTTATTTAGGCCGATAATCTAAAGTAAAGGCCGTCTAAAGTAAATATAGAATTTTACGCCCAAATAATAGCTAAATATCAATACATATTTGTAATGAACTATTTAAATAAAAATAAATAAGTTAATCATTTTCAAGAAGTATTCCATATATAGCAAAGTAGAGGAATCCTAGTGTTAAGACACTCTGTTCCCCACTTTATGCTGAATTTTTCAGGCATTGCGTGTTGAGTGATGGAGCTCCTGAGCTTTTGCCTTAGTGCCAGAGCGAAGAAATAAAAATATTAATAAATAGTAATTCATTGTTGAGTGAGGATTGAAGCCACAACCAGTCGCGCCTACAGTCACACTCTTGTACCCCTACGCCACGATGGCCTCTACTACTACTATTTAATTTTTAGCAATAGCTTATCTGTATTTGTTAAAACTCAGTGTTAAATGGAGACTGGAAGTTATGCAATTTAAATATCGATAATATTAATAATTAGAGGCCAGTCGTGGCGTAGAGGCACAAGTGTGTGAATGTTAACGCGACTGGTTGTGGGTTCGATCCCAACTCCAGAAAATGAAATATTTATTTCAATTTATATTTTTATTTCTTCGCTCTGGTGTCCAGAAAAAGTGAGCAATGCCTCTGACATTCGACGGAAAGTGGGGAAGAAAATGTCTTAACACTAGGTTAATACTGCCTACCCTGCTATTTGCGGGCTACAGCGTGAAGCTGATTTATATAAATATCAATAATATTATTACTTTTTTAATATTAAATTGAAAATAGATACTAATATTGAATACCGGCTGAGAATAATCATATTATGGGTAAGTGTTGTGGCCTCATTTTGAAAAATCACTTAAGTGGCAGCTTGCGGCCGTTACGACTTTATAGCCTTGGGGTGTCAAAGCTATCATAAACACCACTTGATAGAATTGTATCCGTGCCAATCGTGTTATATTGGTAATCAGTTAAGAGATTATCTAATCCAATATATATATTAACTACATGAAGATATATATTTATAGTAAGATGGCGCAGTGGTACAAAGTGTGCGAACGCTACTGGTTGTGGGTTCGATCCCCACTCGAGGAAGTGAAATATTTATTTACATTTAGTTTATAATTTCTTCGCTCTGGTGTCGAGGCAAAAGCGAGGCGTTGAGTTCCGCCACGCAATGCCTCCAGAATTCGGCGGAAAGTGGGGAACGGAGTGTCTTAACACTAGGTTCCCCCTGCCTACCCTGCTGTATGCGGAATACAGCGCGAAGCTGATTTATTTATTTATAAGCTAATAATATACACAATTACTTATTTAAAAAACTGCATTACTTTTATGTTCTAATAACATTATCACTTTAATGACAATATTTATACATAAAAAATTCAAGTTTCAGTCAATTCAATAAAAGCAATTTTGTAGCAGCTAAATATATTTATATTTTATTTTATTAATCAATTTAAATGAAACAAACACAAAATGTTAAGGGAAGTTTGTCTACATACAATAGTGAAAACTAAACTTAAATGGGTTAAGCCGATTCTAAGATTAGAGTGAACAAACGCACAAACAGACAAAAAAATCATTGATTTGGGTTCTAATACATTGATAAATGCTCCCAATAATAGATTTTCTCATAAATCTTCTATATACAGACAGTGATCAGTTACAATCTTATAATAAGTATCGATTTATTAGATGGGAAACTTAAATTATATTTATATTAAGTGTTCAAATATAGTTTTTTTTATCAAAACCTTAAAATATTATAGCATAACTTTTTTTGCTCTAATTTTACAAAGAATAAGCACTATTTCTATACAGAAAGAGCTTCGTTTAAGAAATCTCGTTCTCGCTTCAATATCCGCCTATTTCAAAGATATTATAGTACAATAATGCCGCGTCTTATACAGGATCAGCGAAAATATGTAAATATGTAATAAAAATATGAAAATATGTAATGTAAAAATTATAATTATAAATATTTATTTCATAATGAGGCGTATCGCACAGTGGCACAAAGTGTGATTGTAAGCGTGACAGGTTGTGGGTTCGATTCACACTCGAGGAAATGTACGGCGTTAAGTTTCATAAGTCAACACCCAATGCCTCTAGAATTCAGCAAAAAATGAGGATCGGAATGTTTTAAAACTAGGTCCCCTCTTCCTACCATGCTGTGTACGGGATACAGCGTGACGATAAATAAAATATTTCATAATTCTTTTAAAATAAAATATTATTGGATTTATTAATTTTTTATTGAAGACAGACAGAGCAGCTTCGATGCTACAAAAAAGATAATTATGCAAAAATTATGAAACTTTAGTGCATTTCCATAAAGCTCATATACGTCTCAAAAATCATAACATTTGCACGCAGCTCCGCAAATGGACACGACGGCTTGTTGTTTTTGATTGCAGCGAACTATGATATGTAAATTATGTTAGGCCAGTTGTAGCCAAAAAACAATTGTTAAAACGCTATTTTGAGGCCAGGCACAAAGTGTGCCTGTAAATCGACTGGTTGTGGGTTCGAACCCCACTCGAGGAGATGAAATATTTACTTAAATTTATATTTCGCTCTGGTGTCGAGGCAAAACGCGGCGTTGAGTTCTGTCACTTAACACGAATTCCAGTTCCTTGGCATTTTATATAATTTGGCTATAATATAACAATAAGTATTACAGAGTGAAGTCTGATTTTTGGTTGCTAGTAATTTTCTTTGAGTAGTTTTAGATAAATAAACATAATGATAAATCATACATGTGTTGTTATGATTATTGAAAAAAAATATGTTAAGTGCGAGTTGGACTTTACTACCGATTCTTCCATTCCAATTTCAGGTTCATAGGTTACAGGAAGTACAATTACAAAATTTGACAAACTTATCACTCATTTTGTATGAAATGATCTATATTTGAACTAAATATCAAAATGAAGTATATTTGTAATATAAGTTTACCTTGAAAATTATATAGAAAAGTGATGCATAAATGATCTTAATATTTGATATTAATTTGTGATCCTATAAGGGGTTCCGTTTTTACCTTTTCAGGTACGGAACCTTAAAAAGAAAGACTTTCATGACGTGGTTTCTGATTTTCACTTTCTTTCTTATATAAGACATTTCTATTCCGTTATATGTACATACTTAAGCTTAGAATCTGATGCCAATACAATAAAGTTTGGCTTCGTAATGCTAGTATCATTTTTTATTATAACACACTCCCCGAAGGCAATGGGAGTTTATTTTTTATACTAAATATAACGATATGAGATCAGTTATTGTAGGAAATAACGGCAAATGTGAACATAACCATTAACTTATGTGTTTATATCAGTCGAAGTTTGTTAATAAAAGTGCTAGGAAACACTCCGAGAGAATAATTTTGGCTTTAATAAAACGGTTTAGGGTATTTTGTGGGTTTTTTTTTATTGTGTGTTGAACAACTTCTATGTTGACACTTCAAATAACAGTTGTGAATTTATCTTAACACTTCAAGGTTACTTTGTTTTTTTCTACCAAAGAGGTTTCTGAAGACCAAGCTCCGGGCACCTTTGATTATATGCTAAATATATTTCTTGTTTAACAGTTAAAAAAATATACCCTACATCTCATAATAACTATATCGGTTCACGCTGTATCCCGTACATAGACAGAAGAAACCAGGGAACCTAGTATTAAGACACTCCGTTCGACATTAACATTTCCGTTCCCCACTTTCCGCCGAATTTTTGAGGTATTTATTGCGTGTTGAATGGCAAAACTAACTAATTACCACCGCGCTTTACCTCATTACTAAAGCGAGGAAATTAAAATATTAAATATTTCATTTCTCCAAGCGCAAATCGAACCCACAATCTATCGCGTTAACAATCGTGCCCCTACGCCACAACTGACCTCTAACTACTAACTATCTACTCTACTAACTGTACAGTTTGAAGCAAATGAAATAAAAAAATATTACCCAATTCCAGATATACAGTCTTTATTAATCTGTCAGTACTGGACGCCAACAATAGATTAACGCGTGATCTACTCGCCTGATATTGGCAATTACTACATAGGCCTGAATGAAGTATGTATATACTTGATATATGGCTTGACTAAATCCGACGAAATATTTATTTACATTTATATTTTAATTTCTTCGCTCTGCAGTCGATGCAAAGCGCGTCGTTGAGTTACGCCAATCAACACGCCATGCTTCCAGAAATTGGCGGAAAGTGGGGAGAGGAATGTCTTAACACTAGATTCCCTCTGCCTACCCTGCTGTGTGCGGGATACAGCGTGAAGCTGACTAAATCCGAATGAATTGGTTAGATCTGTAAAGTTTCGTTCTATATTTCCTTTTAATTACTGGATGTCAGATGGAGATCTAGATTTGAAATTGCAAGCCGGTCCGCCGGTTTGTAGTACTGGCTACATTTTAATTGGCACAGTCTTTATGGTATTTCAATAACCATATTACGTGATTTCTTTATTTCAGCTTTGCATTGTATCGCGTATACAATATTTTTACATTTTTTAGATTGTGCTATTAATTTTGGAATCTCAAACCACGATACTATATGCTTTGTGCTACCATCCCGTCGGCTTAGAATAGGATTACCCAGGTACTTATGTCTTAGAGGCGGCTATAGTACATGTGGGAGAGTCACGCCGCCAGCAGTGGCAACACACATGAGTCAATTATGGCTCAAAGTTGACTCAGACGTCCGTGTCCGAGTAATTTATGCACATTAGTTGGCGTGGACCACGCACCACAGACCACGAGGTGACAGCTAGACTTCGCGAATTGTCAAAAACATACGTTGCGACGTCATAACTTCCTTATGTGAAATGGCATACTTATTTCATAAGATCAATAAATTAATGTGTAATTATTTTAAAGTATTTTAATAAATAATTCGAAGTAATTTATATTTGAGACCGTATCTTACTATGCTACTATCAACGCCTCACCACCCACTAAAATCGTCGTTTGCGGACCATATTTAGTTTCCAACCAGTGGTCTGCGGACCACTGGTTGGGAACCAGTGTGCTAGAGAGAAATGAAAATATCAAAAATAATAATTCATTTCCTCGAGTGTAGTCGAACCTAAACGCGTCGCTACACCCTTGTACCACTGTGCCACGACGTCCTTAATATCAACATATCTGTTTAGATTAAAATTATTCATAATTATACTCTTATTGCTTCGTATATAAAATAATGATCAATATCTTTAGGTGTATTTATTTTAGTTCGACGATAATTGATTTGGTTTTTTGTGTTTTATCGATTATTGGAACTATAATAGCCTCTAAAAATAAAATAGTACGATTTATTCCTGAACGTGTTTATTGAAATAGGAATTATATAAAGATAGAATTATATATATAAAAATAGCTAGCTGTTTTTATTGTTTTCTGAAGTGGGGCAGAGATTATGTAATTTGATATGATTAATTTATTCATATATATTTCAGTTATATGTCTCATTCTGTGTTTTAATGCTACTGTATGTACTACTCTTTGTTAGGAATAGATATAATATTGTTCTGGCGCAAGAAAAACAATTAAAAATATATATTTTTAGTTTCTTGTTAATAAATTAAGCCATGTCTTAACACTAGGTTCCCTCTGCCTACCCTGCTGTGTACGGGACACAGCGTGAAGTTGATAAAAAAAAATTAAATAAATTATTATATATTTTTTATTAAATTCCGTTCTCCCCTCTCTGCTTAATTTCAAGACATAGTAATAAAAATACATAAATCTTTGAAGTATACACATTTTAAATCAATATTCAGGTAATTCGCTTATTATATATATATATATATATATATATATATATATATATATATATATATATATATATATATATATATATATATATATATATATATATATATATATATATATATA
>JAATLQ010027496.1:0-18034 GCA_013421005.1 Heliconius erato x Heliconius himera
ATTTTGGTTGGTGATACGTGGAAATGTGAATCTGCATCAGAATCGTCGACATCACTCTCGTCACTTCGAATAGGTGACATGAAATATTTAATTTCTTTATGTACCGTTTTAGAAATATCGGAAGTAGTTGAGAAAGGTTCTCTGATGTTATTATTGGTTGATTTGATTGCAGTTTCAGCTGAGGTTGCATTTGAGATAACTGGATTAGGGAGTTGGCTGTTTTGTGTTGTAGATAGGAGTATAGATTTCAGATAGGAGGGCTCAGGGATCACAGGATGCATCGAGATACTATCAACTATGTTATATTGAGAAGAGGATAAACTTTCTAATGTAATAGAATTCTTAGTCGGGTCATTCAGTGGAATATTTTGTTTTATTTAATTATTATCATAGTCTTTGTTGATAGACAAATTTTCTGTATCGCCATCTGAAATAACAATTAGTTTTACACCATCAACAGTGTATTAACTCAAAAAATGTATTTTTAGCAAGAATTACTCATTATATTAACTTGACGTATATAATCTTGGATCTTACTGTACCTCCCGAATGTATTCTATGTTTTATGAACATCTATCTACTTTAAATAGAGTCTAGCAGCACTAAATAAAATACACCATCAAAAGCGATTTAACAAGAAATTTGAAAATACTGTCATAAAAACTGCAGTAATACAAAATTATAAAAAAATATATACTTACCTTCACGATTAAAATAGTAGTAAATCAAATTATCTCGTTTAAAATATCCATATTAAATCAATAAAACTGTATCAACTCTAAATAATATTGTTTTATTCATAATGAAATTCGCTAAAACCATTGTAACTCGAAACATTGCACTTTAGAAACGCATTTTCTCGTACGATAGCCGCAGCGTAACTGATAATGGCACGGTTTTACACGCAACAGACGGAGTGAATCCATTCAAGAAAACTGAATTGTTACTCCATTTAACGGACATTAGCGAAAGGATAGTTACCACAGTTTTAATTTTATATAGATAATAGGTTTAGGTATCAGAAAATTAAGTTATGTGTAAAATCGAGATTTTCGACTTACGACAGTTTTGATCTAGGGGTGCGATATTTTAAATAACAAAAGTGCATTCATTAGTTTCATCGAAACATAATAAAACCGATAATTACATAATTAATTAATTAAAATAAGCGCTGAAAGTAAATATAAAAAAACATTCAACTTTTAAGCTGACAAGTTGAAAGGGGCGTGTCCTGTTTAAGTGAAGTTCATCCAAGTATCTCAGCCAGGGGAGGGTGCCAGAACGAGAGGCGACGAACGCGCCCGGTGCCTCCCCGTCGCACGCGCGAGCTTTACAAAGCTCACTTTCATCGAAAGCTTCCCTATGCCTCTGAAGTCCTAGTACCTTCCCGCGCCAGTACCGTCGCTGTCGCTAGCCGCTTTCTCCTTCATCAACGGACTTTGTATTGGAAATATCCTCGGCGAGTGAAATGCAGATACGTGTCGTCCTTTTCTAATGACATGGAGTCTTGGAGTTTCACCCTTAGAAATACATACATACATATACATATATAAAATACCAGCGAAATTACTATTTACTTTATTTTCTGGTATTGTACCTTACTGGATAGATATGAGAGGGCAAATAGGCAATCTCTCTGCAATCTACTTTATACGAGTAACTTATAAAGAACTTATAACAATAAATTAAATTAAAAAAAAGCTTCACGCTGTGTCCCGCACACGGCAAGGTACGCAGAGCCACTTTTTCAATTCTGAAGGCCATACGTGTTGAGTGGCGGAACTCACGCCGCGCTTTGCCTCGACACCAGAGCAAAGAATTGAAAATATAAATTTAAAATTAAAGTATTAATTATAATTAATACTTATAATTAATTGTAACATTATAATTTTACAAATTGTATTGGCAACTTTATTGTATAAACGTTTTATATTAAAGTCCGCTAGAACTAAATATTGGTGTGCCTACTATTAAAACAACAATATCATACATGTCGATGTCTTGAATACTTTTAGACCAAATTTATTTCTTTTTAAAATTTATTTTTTTATAAAATTTATTGCTTAAAAATATTTAATGAATGCCTTTTGCATAAAAATATAATTCATTTTCATTTTTTAAGCAAAGTACAGACTTGAATTCCACCACTCAACACGCAATGGGAAAGTTTAGAATGCAGTGTCTTAACACTAGGTTCCCTCTGAATACAGCGTGAAACTGTATTAAAAACATAATTTTGTTTCAGCATGCTCTGGTACGATACAAAGACCGCTCACATCGACTACAACCCAAGGGACGACGGTAACGATACCAATAACGCAGGTGATCACCCAGCAGCCCACAGTACAGCAACCGCCGCAGATATGTTCCGAAGCCACCAACACCTTGTCACCGCTAGGACGACTGCGGAGTGCCATGCGAAATACTACCTATACGAGAATAAGCGGCTATTTTGACGCATTTATTATTTTCTACAGCGATGAGCATTTGGTAAGAATGTTGATTCATTTAAAATAAACAAGATCTAATAAGATTTATTAGTTAATTATTTAATTGTATAAAAAGTAGAGTATCTTAGCTCACCCAAACTTTTTTCTTATAATATAATAAATATTTTGAAAGACATTATTTTAATTGTGTTTCATTGTGAATCACGTTACTTTGTTGTGTTCCGCCTAACGAAATTTTAAGATACGAGTACATCAGATTTAGATCGTGCTGTCACTTAGATATTTTTGTATTAAGGTGTTTTTTTAATTTTTCAAGTAAAATTTTTTGGTAGTTAAAATTCTGGAGTGGGCACAGCCCACCCGGCCCCCTTCTTTCCCATGCATATAGCAACATATTGTATAACATTATAAGTAATCAAACAGAGT
This sequence comes from Heliconius erato x Heliconius himera, assembly GCA_013421005.1. Lineage (NCBI taxonomy): Eukaryota > Metazoa > Arthropoda > Insecta > Lepidoptera > Nymphalidae > Heliconius > Heliconius erato x Heliconius himera. Next base: position 2,877 of record JAATLQ010027496.1, read on the forward strand.
GAAGATCCATCTCCTGAGGAGCGTCGTCTAGAATACATAAGTGGTTGGGACGGTATGGGCACGGGAGTGGTGATGGCTGACGGGGGTGCTGCCATCTGGGTGCCTTCGGGTGACGTGAAACGTGCACGGGCTACTCTGACGTGCGCGTGGCTCGTGCTCGATGCGGACGATCTGAGCCAACCGTCTATGATCGAATGGATTACTGTAAGTAGACAAACTATATAAAACTTTTAAATTCATTTTAATTTCATTTTTCTATAAATTATATATATAATAATAATAAATGATATAACAAGAGCGAAAAACTCAAATTGACACTCAATTCACTGAGAAAAAAGGTTTGTATTAAAAATCCCCTCCTTCACACTACAAACGTTAAGCCACATCTTTCTCTCACAATGAGCAAATCGCATATTAAATTATTATAACGTTTTTAAATTTATTGGATTTTAAATTATTAAGTTAACGTAAAAAAATTCTGTACTTTAGCAAGAGCGCCCAAGGCGAAATGACCGAGCAGTAGCAGCTGATGCTCGGCTCACGTCTGTTAACGAATGGGCAATGCTAGGTGCTAATCTACAACGAGAAGGAATGCAATTATTTCACGCACCAACTTTAATAGACACGCTGTGGGAAGAAGAAATTGATCCTATGAGACGAAGACCCGAATTTTCTAGAATCGTTGCAAATCTACATCATCCAGAATATATAGGTAAATACTATTTATGATATTTTTTAAAAAATATGAAAATTAGGTAATAAAACTGTATATATTCATTATACTGTAATAATCATAATGTATTCATACAGGTGTGACCTGGCGTGAGAAAGTTGAAGCAGTCCGCAATGAATTACGATCGATAGGAGCGGACGCGATGGTAGTGACCGCGCTGGACGAGGTCGCCTGGCTCCTCAATATACGCGGAAGAGATCTGCCTTATGCTCCTCTTTTAAAAGCTTTTGTCATAATAAGTGCAAAGGATTTTCGAGTATATACACCTGCGGGAAAATTGTCTATGCCAGTCCGTGAAGCACTCGCTGCCTATAACTGCTATCCTAACACAAACACCGCTCTGGACTGTACCAAGTATTATACATAGAATTTTTAGATATCGTTTATTTTTTTTTTTACAATTTTACAAATTAATTAACGTGTCTTAAATATTTCAGGGTAAACGACTATGCCGCAATATATTCAGATTTACGAAGACCTTCAGAATCCAAAATCCTAATACCAACCGCTGGAACCTTCCAAAGAGGTGCTTCTGCGGCAATTGCACAGAATATTCCACAGTTAAAAAGAGTGTTCCAACCGTCTCCAATAATTTATTTGAAAGCTCAAAAAAATCCAGCCGAAATCAAAGGAATACAAAAAGCTCATTTGCGTGATGCTGTAGCTATGTGCACTGTGCTGAGCTATATAGAAAGCAAGGTAGCTGGAGTTAAAATATATATTTTTATTTACTATATAAATATCTGTATCACATTATATCCCTATTAACTTTTTATACAAAATTTTACTATAATACATTATATTAACTTGCACTTTATAAAGAAACATTGTCATTATTACAATAAAAAAATCTAATACTAATTATATATTTTAACGAAATCAGGGCAAAGCGAATCTCAACGAGAAAACGGTTAGTATGAAAGTGGACGCAACCAGAGCGACGCAAGCAGGCTATGTGGGGTTGTCAATGCAGACCCGCGTCGCTTTCGGCCCCAATGCCGCTGAGCCAGAGTATAGAGCCACTAACGCAACTAACAGACGGATCTTCAACAATTCTACCTTAGTTATACAGTCAGGAGGGCAATATGATGGTAAGCGAAAAATGTTTTGAAAAATTAAAACAAAAAACGAATATTAGATTAATTACTTATTTAAAATCAATGAACTTATATTAATTGATCAATCACTATTTATACTAAAGTCAAATTATGCAAAGCAATTACTAATTATATTTTTTCAAAATTAAATTCTATAACATAGCTTTATATCTACTGTTTCTAACATACTATGTAAAATACAATTTCCAGAAGGTACAACGGTGGTAACACGTACCGTACACTACGGAACGCCATCCCGTGAGGAACGTAAAGCGTATACAAGCGTACTTAGGTCCCTGGCTGCTTTGAGCATGCTGCAGACCCCCATGGCGCTGCCCGCGGCGCACACCGACCCCGTAGCTAGAGCACCGCTATGGAATTTCAAACAAGATTATATCCAGCCCACTGGATATGGCGTTGGAGCTGCTTTAAGTCGTCGTGAAGGTATTCTATACTATATCAGCGTCACGCTGTATCCCATACACAGTTGGCAGAGGGAACCTAGTGTTAAGACACTCCCTTTCCCACTTTCCGCCGAGTTCTGGAGGCATTGTGTGTTGAGTGGCGGAACTCAACGCCGCGCTTTACCTCTACACCAGACCGAAGAAATGAAAACATAAAAGTAAATAAATATTTCATTTCCTCGAGTGGGGATCGAACCTACAACCAGTCGATTTTACAGTCATACTTTGTGCCCCTGCGGCACGACTGGCCTGAATTCTCAGAAAGAAGGTATTCTAATTTAGCAGAAATATTATAATTTTGAATAATTGAGGAGTGTAATGTGTAATTTATTTTGTATTTTCTTTTCACATATCATCTACTTACATACATCTCGCATTTTATACCTTTGTTAATCATAGATGCCATCGTGCTGCTGAAGCACAAGCGTTTACGAAAACGCGACGGTTGTGGGTTCGATGCCCATCTAACGATGTTAAGCAAAAATTCGGCGGAAAGATTTAATTGAATACATAACTCTTAGTCTTAGTTAGTTATTCTAATGGAATACCAATATTAATTTATATTGTTATATTTTTTTTCTTATTGTTTGTTAAAGCTTTTCCAAATCTATTAGGTACACGTATATTAGATTCAAGGTGTAATTTCCTTGGTGCAGACAAACTAAATAACTTCATATAATAATTTCAGATCCTGTTGTTATTGATTATCGACAAGATACAAATTTACACACGTTTAGAGAAGGATATTTTATTACTAGTGGTAAGTATAACGATAGACGAGATCGAGAATGTTGTAATAGTAAAAAAATGTGCAAAAAAACATTTTATTTTCTACAAAAATAGGTTTTTACAAAAAATACTTTCTGAAACCCATATGATTTTAATATATCTATTTATTTATATTTTATTATGTTAATTCTAATCTTTTTACTCATTACGTATTGTAGAACCTGCGTGGTATCAACCAAATAAATTCGGGGTCAAACTAGGGAATGTTCTAGAAGTAATTCTTCAACACGGCGGCTACCTGGGTTTCCGAGAAGCCACGTTGATACCCTTCGAGCCGAAACTTGTAGATAAAAATCTTCTAACAGAATACGAGGTAAAAAAATTAATATTGAAATCTCAATAGAAATACCTTAAGCATCATATCAACATACAAAAAAATTGTCGTAGAATCCAGATATCCAAAAACACAAATTGAACTCTAATCCATTATTAATAGAGGATTTTTCCTTTTTTAAATTGTATTAGATCAAGTGCCTAATTAAAAGTGTGGGCATTTTTTAAATACGGTCGTTTTCCCAGTTCGGTTCAACATAATGCATCTTTTTCTGACAGATCTCACGTTACATTGCATAATATAAAATTAGAAAACTAAACATGAAGTATATTATATCATTTTTTTGTTACAGATAACCTGGTTAAATACATACAACGAACGGATCAGAAAAACCGTCGGTCCCGAGCTACGAGACCAAGGACTAACCGACGTATATTATTGGATGATGAACAAAACACTCCACATAGAATCTCCTAGAGCTAAGAAATTCACCAGCAGTTCTACAATATCACATGTTCCAAGCTTAGAAATTCTTACATTATTATATTTTACAGCGGTGTTGATTCATATTTAAATTTAATTTTGCCAGCGTGTAGATCTCTAAATAGATAGACTTAAAATGTTGTGTTGTACCTAACTGTATAAGTGGATCAGTTTAGTTTATAGTATACCTAGAGATTTAGTGATTATTTATATTTTCATTGTTTATCGTTATCGTTTGAATTACTTTACGCTATTTTTTTACTTTGATAACCAATAGACTTGTAACGGAAGACCAATGATTTATATACAATAATAGCATATATCTGAATCGGCATGGAGTAGGGTACACAGAGGCAGCCTAAGTGTGGAGACACTACGCTGTCCATTTTCAGCCAAATTCTGGAGACGAAGGAAAGGCCCGAAACATCAACCTGTCGCGTCTACAGTCGCAAGCTTCTGCCACTGCGCCTCTACTGGCCTCAAATTATTTTAACTTACTTTTATGTAGTACATATTGTTTTTTTGTGTGTATCTAAATACATTTCTTATATATTGATTTAATACATGAGCTTATAAAAATATTTGTAGTTGTGTACTTAAAATTTTATTGCTTAACCAAAATATTGGTGATAGTGATTTAGGGTAACATAAAAAATCATAAGATCTAAAAATATATTAGTAGTCTAGTTGTCTATAGGTACATGTAGATATTATTTATTTAATACTTATTATATTATTGATATGACAAAATTTCTTGAAAAAACAATTGTATTAAACAATTCTATTTGAAGAAAAATATAATAGTACAAAAATATAACTGTGAATGGCGTTTGCTTGTGTCACATATTGTGGAAAGAAAATGTGGTATATTCATAACTATTGATAGTTTATTAATATTATATAAATTATTTTAATTATGAAACCAAATGAAAAATAATAATTTATCTCTTAGTATACATTTTATGAGAGCAGAGGGAACCTAGTGTTAAGACACACCGCTACCCACTTTCCGCCGAGTTCTAGAGGATTGCGTGTTGAGTGTCGGAACTCAACGCCGCGCCTGACCTCGACACCAGAGCGAAGAAATGCAAATATAGAATACATTTTAAATTTAAAACATCAATGACGTGAGAGTGGGGAGTAATGATTAGAATGAGTATCTCTTTTGCAATTAATATATTAATATTAGTTCGTCGTAATTTAATCAAATCTTTCTTTACTGTGAGCTAAAAATTAGAGCCATTACTTTAATATTGTTCTAGATATAGTTAGAGTAAAAAATTAAAAGTCATGCACCAAGTGCCTTATTAAAACTAGAATGTACATTGCTTATTAGTAATTATTAATAAAAAAAAATTGTAATTATTGACGTGTTGATATATAACTTATATGTAATGTCTTCATGAAAGTATTATAAATTAGCAATATTAAGCTTCATAAATAAGCTTACTTATAACTTGTAGTGCTTGCCAAAATTTTTATTGTTGTTGCTTAAAGAAAATATTATAGAATAAGTTAATCTTTTAGTGGTTTGTAAAGTGTAATTCCACACTCAGAATAAAAATAGTATAAAATTTTAAATGTATCGAGACTTGGAAGTTCAAGTTGGAATTCACCCAATTTTTTATACATTTTCCAAAAAAGGATATCTTTCAATATCTTTCAGTTTATACGCACCTGTTAGCGTTACAAATTTACTTTTAACAATGTGTTAGATAATCACACTTAAAATTAGATTACTATAGAAACTGTCATTAAAAAGTAAATAAGTTAAAATAAGTTTAAATGTAAGATATTTTATGAATTTATCTGTTAAAAGCAATACAGTAGACGCTTCGTATGTCATCACATAACCGCATATCAATGTAAAGATTGCAATAAATAAAACAAATATTAAATAAAACGCCTTTATTTACATTGGTCCGTACAAATCACGAATAAGACATATTTTATATGTATAACAAACATGTCACCAGTTCCATCGCGCACGTCATTTAATACTTTCTTTCAGCTTTACGCTATCCTTCACATAGCAGGAGATGCAGAGGAACCTGGCGTTAAGACACTGTATTTCCCATTTATCGCCCAATTTTTAATACATTTCGAGTCGAGTGGCGGAACACAACGCCGCGTTTACAGTCAACCACGCTGCGCCACAACGGTCTCAACGACGGCATCAATGCATAGTATTATTATTATATTTACACATAGAGTGTTGTCACACGAAGTGTCCTTACTAAACGACTAGCCTGCGTGAATGAAAGCCAAATAATAAAATAAATAAGAAAATGCAGTTACCAAATAATATATTAATGCTTTTAGAAGTCTAAAATTTGGAAGAAAAAACAACGAAACCCTTATAGGTTCACTTTATTGTCCGTCTGTATGTGTGTCTTTACGTCTTTCAAGATTGTACTTTCTATTTATGCCTTTTCGAATCTAAACTTGCATAGAAAGATCTAATAATAACTGCACATCTTGTTAACACATTGAGTAACGTTTAACTATGAATATGAATGATATTATATTTACAAGAGATCAAGAAAAAAAAATACAACAGTAACTTAAATATTTGAAGAGAAAACAAAAATGCATTTGATGTTATATCACTGGTCAGGTGTCAGTCTTAATACATTTAATATTAGAAACTTTACATACACTTCAAATATCTATCTATAATATAAAAGTCAATTAAATTTTTTGATATACATACATACTTGAAAAAATAATTGAAGTTTTATTTCTTTAAATGAACACAGTTTTTTAACCGATGTGAGTATCGAGACTAGATAATAAATATTACAAAATAGTAGTATATATGTGTTATATATATTATGTTAGAGGTGACTACTTTTTTTATTTTATGAAATTAATAAAAATCGATATGTACCATGCGATATATTTATAATTCTGAAAATTTATTATTTACTGAAGCTGAGGTTATTAGCTTAAAGTTAAATTTATATGAGTGACATAAAAATTATTTAACGTTTTAAAGTATTTATGTTTTTTTTATATAAAATATTTAATTTTACTTAGTAAAATAACAAACAGAATCAACCATCGATGATTTTTAATAATATTAATAAAACAATTGAAACAGAAAAAAAGTTAGTAAACACTGAAATCGATCATAGAGTAGTTGAAATGTTTTCTTGAAATTGTTATAAAAAGCTAAAGTACTTAAATATAAATAAACTTTAAAGACTTAAGCTAAGAAAAAAATCACCACAACAACAACATAAAATCCCAGATTCATTTTTATTATTACACTTTTTCCCATTAGTTTGATCTTATATTTAATGAATGTATTCATTTAAAGTAAATTAAATACTTGTTTCTGAGTGTAATAATTAGTAACAAAAAAATGTATGTAGACTGAACTGATGACTGATGAACACATCATCGTCATGTTTAAATGGTAACTTAAAAATCGCTCACACATTTATAATGATTTTAATATCAATAATGTATATTTTGTTTTGCATATTCCGACATTAAAACGAAAAAAATAAAAAAAAACGATGTTATGCTTTACAAATCATATATATCTGTATAATTCAGATATTCTATGCAATATCTAGTCAATGTATAAAATATCTATGCTTCCAGGCAATGTTTGAAATATTATTAATATTATTATCCATTACATATTCGGTATTGTATAAAATACACAAGCAATGCTAAAAGCTACAGTTTTTAGGTATTCTATACATTAACTAGGTATTGTATAGAATATCGGATTATATAGATTATTGGTAACATATATATAGTGTTAAATATTAATTTTAAAGTTCATCAATATATTTTAAAAACATACTGTTAAACAAATATTTAAAAAATAATATACTAATCCCTAGGTATATTTTTGAATAAAATATAAATAACATATTCACATGAAATTAATTATAATGGCATCAAGCTCTATAAGCGAAGGCTCCTTACTACTAACACTATGAGAGCTCATCTTCTAAGGTCCACCATTTCCACCGACGCCGACTCGTCGAGCCGAATGTGTGATACAGTCTGAAAATTATATAATTTTTAATGTCATAGAGGCCGGTCGTGGCGCAGCGGCACAAGGTGTGACTGTAAAACCGACTGGTTGTGGGTTCGATCCCCACTCGAGGAGATGAAATATTTACTTAAATTTATATTTCCATTTCTTCACTCTGGTGCCGAGGTTAAGCGCGGCGTTGAGTTCTGCCACTCAACACACAATGCTTCCAGAATTCGGCAGAAAGTGGGGAACGGCATGTCTTAACACTAGGTTCCCTCTGCCTACCCTGCTGTGTGCGGGATACAGCTACCCTGCTGTGTGCGGGATACAGCGATTTAATTATTTATTTTAATGTCATAGAAGCATATGGCAGAGTAGGCACAGGGAACCTGGGAACCTATAGTTAAACCCACTCCATACTCCATTAAGACAGTCCGTTTCTTATTTTCCGCGGAATACGTGCGTGTTGAGCGGCGGAATTCAACGACGCGCTTTGCCCCGTTACTAGGAGGTAAAGAAAATATTAAATATTTCATTGCTCCGAGTGGGAATCACCAAATAGGAGCCTACAACACGTGGGTTCCGCCACTCAACACGAATGCCTCAAGAAATCGGCGGAAAGTAAGCAACGGCTAGTAGTGTGGGATGCAACGTGAAACTGAAAAATGAAAGATAATAAATTATTTGTTTAAATTGATGGCTGATCGGTTAGTTGGTCTGTCATTATGGTTGGTTAAATAGTAAATTGATAGGTAGATAAAAAAAGTGTACATTTATTTAAAATAAACAAATGATAATAATAAAAAAGTTGTTGAACAAACATGCTTACAAACAGACAGATAACAAAGTAATCCTACAAAGGTCCCGTTCTTCTTTAGAGGTATGGAACCCTTAAAAACATAGAAGTGAAAGGGAAGTGGGGAATAAAATATTTTAGTACTAGGTTCCCTTACCTACCCTGCTCCATACAAGACATACAGCATGGAGCTAAAAAATCTAAATAAAAATACATATTAATAACGTTACATAGAATAATGGCGGGTCGTTGGGGTGCGGGTGAAAGCCGCTCTGGCGGCAGTTGGCGATGTATTGCATTCCATAATCCGCCGTCAACGCGAAGTATCCCGTCCTGCGAATTATTTTTTCTTTAGACCATCCCATAAAAAATCACATGCACTCTATATTTTATATGTAGTGAAATATAATGTCATAAAGTATTATACATCATCATAATAGGTAACACATTTGATTACTATCATATTATGGAGAGTAAAGGTAAGAAGAATCATGTTGTGGCGATCGTTCTCCACACGGTAAATTTTTTATATTGTTATCAAATGTAGTTTTTGTTTATTCATTCTAAATGTGCGGGCGAATTCCAGGTGCGCGGGCCTGGCTTGGTGGGTGGGTTTTCTTGCTGTGTGCTTTCTTTATTTCGTGTTCTTTTCTTTTTATAATATATTTTTCTTTATAAAACTACACATTTTATATTATTTATTCTCTTTGCCTTATCTTAAGGTAGCGCAGCTTTTCCTTATTCTATATGCTCCTCAATTTCATAAGGTAGAAATTTAGAGAAAGTGTCTACCTGTATGGTATAGACAGTTTTAAAAAAAGGATATATTATGAATGTAGCAATTATAAACAAAATATAAAAGTAGAATATGCCGAGTAAAAAATACAATATTATTGGCGACTTAAATATTTAACTATTGAAAATGTCAACTACTTGCGTAGTTCAAAATAATGTAGTAAATATAACCTTAAAGAATTATTATGAGAAAACGCGCTTTTAAAGTTATACTGATGCTATTCGAATTTAATGCATTTTGACGGATATTTTTTCATATACACAGTTGATTCTATTTCTACTCTCCATGCGTCATATACGTAAATTATTCCATGATTGAAGATTGCCCAATCTTTAATCATAGAATAATATTTGATTATTATATATTTGTTTTTTTGCGCAGAAACGAATTATTTCTAAAACTTATCATTCAAAATTTTGTGATATTGAAGTATCACAATTTTTCTAAATAATAACGCTAGACAATTGTAGTGTTTCGTCCTAACATTTGTTTAAGCACTTGAATACACAAAACTTATCTAAACTAATATTATAAAGACAAGAAAGTTCTTAAATTTTCTTGTTTGAACACCCTAATCTCTAACTGGTTAGAGATTATTACCAAACTCCTTACCAACGCAAGGAAATAAATATTCCATTCCTCTGATGGAAATCGAACCCACAATCATCACGCTTAGAGTCATACAATAATAAAATAATATATAAAACCAACTCATTATATTTAGGAGCGCAGACAATAGCAATGGCTTCCGGCATCATGAGCTGGTACGAGCACTGCGTGTGGAGGTCTACCGAAGATAGGAACGCGGTCTGCGTTGGGTGCGTCTAGAAAAGAACAAATAGAATAACAAAATTAACAGGTATTTAGAATAGAATAAAATATTTTTATTGTACACATAAAAATATTTTTAAAGCTTTATCCATATCACCGAACCCAAAACCGTTCATAGTTAGACTGTGACTGCTGCGCTATGACGACCTCTAATATTTGTAAGAAACAATAGTATTCAAGCGCTATCACGCGTATGGCAATAGATAAGTACATATAATATAGCGATGCATTTTAAGAATATATATATATTTTTATATTTATTCTTTCCTAGTAATTGCCATGATAGTTTCAATACCTTAGATATAAAATTCTGGTGATTATGTATTTGACACCCACTCTTCCTGAACGACGATTGATTTTAATTAAATTTTGTGCTTATATTTAAATTACTTTACCTAAAAAATCTATTCAAAAAAAAAAAACTTACATGTATCCAGCCCAACGTGATCAAGTTATGTTGGTCTTGATAGTGAAAAATTTCTTCTTCATTGTTGGTGCTGCAGGAGTCCGCTGTTCCTGTTTGCTTCGGTACAACCACGTGTGTTATTTTCAATTGATCTCTTTCCTAAAATAGATAGTTTATTTAAATTTAAGTTCACATCATTTCATATCCCGCATATAGCAAGATATCTATACTCTTTGTTTTGTTACCAAAGCGAAATAATGGTGAAAATCAAATCTACAGACATCGCGTTTGTAATCTAACACTGTATAAAATAGATTTTATCTATTAAATAAATTATAAAAAAGAGCGGTTGTAATAAAAAATAATAATATATAAATAAAAAGTCCAGTAAGTAATATATATAAAAACGAGGCCAGCAGTGGCGCAGGAGCACAAAGTGTGACTGTAAAACAGACTGGTTGTGGGTGCCATCCCCACTCGAGGAGATGAAATATTTACTTATATAAATTTATATTGTCATTTCTTCGCTCTGTTGTCGAGGCAAAACACAAAGGCAAAATGCCTGCAGAATTCGGCAGAAAGTGGAGAACGGAGTGTCTTAACACTAGGTTCCCTCTGCCTACCCTGCTGTGTGCGGGATACAGCGTGATTATAATTTTATAAATAAAAAGGAAAGAAAATTAAGGGGCTGTCCCTTTTATTTTTATTTTTTTTTGTTATTTTTAGTAGTCAATAAGCAAAGCAAATTTGATTCTTTATTAACTTAATGAAAACATTGTATTGTATATACATGTCATATGATACAAAAAAATAATTATACTTAAAAGTCATGAATTTGCCATAATATACAAAATATTTAATTATAATAAGAATAATCTATATATATAAAAGGACTTGTGCTGACTGACCGAGACGCACGCAGAGCCGTAACCGCTGATGGTAGAAACGTGAAATTTGGGCAGATATATTCTTACATCCACTAAGAAGGGAATTTGAAAAATTTGAACCCTAAAGGGATGAAATAGGAGTTGAAAGTTTGTATGGAAAAAGATTTTAATCTGTACCGATTTTTATAAAATTTGAAATTCAGACTCTTAAAAATATTTCATTGAACACGTGTTTCATGGTTTTTTAGAATTCATCCCCTAAGGGTTCAAATAAGGGGTTGAAAGTTTATATGGAAAAATCTTTAAATTGCCACCGATTTTTATAAAAATTTAAATTCAGACTGTTAAAAATATTTAATTGAACACGTGTTTCGTGGTTTTTTTAGAATACACTCCTAATAAGCGAGCGAAGCCGCGCGCGCCCTCTAGTATTTATATAGAAACAAAATTTTAACATACCAAAATACCAGCCAAAATGCCGCATAATTCAATATTTCTTGCTGTGTTAGACGCCGCTAAGGCCAAAAATCTGGATAGCAACGCCGCTGGAACAACTACGAGACGCAATCTGCGTTCTCCAATTAGAGGTGGGAGGTAATCATTGATGCCTCCATCACTGTAAAAACAATAATATAATTATTAATTTCATTTGAATTAAGTTTTATTTATTTCTTTTTAGGGTTCCGAATCTTTTAACGAAAAAAAGGAACCCTTATAAGATCACTTTGTTGTCTGTCTGTCTGTCATGAGCCTTAATCTTAGCAACACTTGGAGATATTGATTTGGAATTCGAACCATATACCTAGATCTACGAGTCCATAATTTCCTGAAAAAAAAAATATATTTCTACACTTTATAAAAAGATATGATATACAAAAATATAGGTAAAAGCGCGTATTTCGACACTATAAAGGGAATTAATGTTTTTAGGGTACTTCTGGTTAACTTAGAATTATGAAATTTGCAGCTAACATCTACAGATAGTTCAGGAAAAAATATAAAAAATATACCATTTGTAGTTAAATCCTAAAAAATAATAACCTTAAAAGGGAGGCAAAATTTGGTATTAAAGCCGCTAGTTCTAGTGAGGTATCAAATGAAAGGGCTCTGGCTTAGCTAAGACTGAATTTTAGAAAAAGCTCGAGACCTCCAATTTTTGTACGAAACCCTCGGTGGGCGATCCCGACTCTTGCTTGTCTGGTTTTTTTATTTAGGCTTTCTCGCGCGCTGGGTAGGCAAAGTGAACATAATAAAACATTCCACTGTATTGAATGGCAGAATTGGACGTCTGGCTTTGTTTTGTTATCAGAGCGAGAAAATTACTTAATTCCCCCGATTGGAAATTTAACCACAAGAAAAAAAAATTAAAAATAAATCAGTTTCACGCTGTATAATGCACAAAGCAGCCTGCTTTGTGCATTATGCACTAGGCAGAGGGAACCTAGTGTTATGACACTCCGTTCCCCATTTTACGCCCAATTTTTGAGGCATTACGTGTTGCGCGGCGGAACTCAACGCCGGGCTGTTGCCCTGGTGGCGAAGCGAAGTAATGAAAATATTGATACATAAAAAATAATTTCTTCGAGTGGGGATCGAACCCACAACCGTCGCGTTACAATCATACTCTTGTGTCCATGCGCCCCAAAGGTCATACAAAAAGAAAAAAGAACATTTAATATAGTACAATGATATTATAATACTTTAGTAGTATATTTTGTGGTGTATAATACTTTAGTAGTTTATGTTGTGTTAATATGCATTAACGCACTTGTACAAGATACTACTAAACAACAATACAATCATAATTGAAATGACATTGAATTTACAACTTATTTATATCTTTATCTAATTAAACTTTACACAAAGGTTTAACTGAAAGAATGATTAAAAAAAAATATTTAGTGTTTATATAATAAACATAAATTTATATTAAAACTTTCAGAAGGTTTAAACACTATGGTATTTCCACAATATACATATTGCTGTATAAATTGTAAAAAAAAAAATTTTATAAATATTAGATAAAGCAAGAAGATGAAAAAGATTCTTACTGTGGCCTAGAGGGTGGTATAAGGGGTGGTGCAGGATGGTAATGCTGAGGAGGCGCCCGAGGAGGCTCTGTTGCAAAGTCGTCTGGATACAAGACCCCATCTACTGGTGGAGCTGACGGAGTTACTGCCCATTCCTCCTGTAATTGGTATTTCTAATATCCATAATAAGAAACTAGACTGTAATAATTTTTTGAGGCATTACGTGTTGCGCGGCGGAACTTTACTATCATGCAGAATATTTTATACTATATGCAAATTAAAAAATAAATAAAAATATAAAATATTTTTATGCAAATTAGGTAAATAAAAAATTAAAGCTCACAGCCTGTCTCAAACTATTTAATTAATTTCTCTCTGAGCTTCTCGCGATATAAAGGTTAGCATTATGTGGATTCACCATGGGGATAAGTAGTTTCGTCTCTGTAATACTGTAAAAAAATACCGTAATACTTTACCGCATGTAAAAGGTGAGGTGTTGACATATGTCCATCTTGGCGATTTTCATCTGCCTGAAGTCGTTGAGCTAATTTTTCATCTTCTTGTTCTTGTTTCTTTCTTGCTTCTTCAGATATCCTTCTCTTGGCCTATAATATTTTTCTTACATCATTATAAAAAATATGTGATAGTTTATAAATAATAGATATATGTATGTATATACATACATATATTTTTATAATTAAAGACATTCTGTTACCCATATTGTGCCCAATTTTTCAAACAGTTAAGTAGCTAGTGTTACTAAAGCATGCAAATGAAAATAATTTATAATCCAAATGGGAACCAAGCCCACAGCTGCAGCATTTACAGTCACAATTACATGTCATTTACAGTATATAATATTTAATTTGCTATATTAAACATATTAATAATCAGAATAGTTGAAAAACTGCACATAGTAAATTACATAACATAAAAAGTGTTAGAAGAAATATTACCTCATTCTCTATATACAAAGCATGTTCTTTCTTGTATTGCTCAAGTAATTTTTGTTTTAATTTTTCAGCTTTTGGCATGACTTCTTTTAGCATTGATTGATTAACTGCTTTAACTTCAGGTGGAACGGTATTATATTCTGGATGTTTTCTAATTTTCTCCAAAAATAAAGTCATAAATTTCATATATAAGATATATGCATTTTCAAAACTGCCTTCAGCTAAATATACATTCGCCATTCTCACCATTTCTAAGCCTGATCTATAATATCTATAATATAAGATATTTTTTTAAATTTCGCAACACTTAATTAAATTTCAATTCAGTAATAAGAATTAAATTAGCTTTGTAAGAAATAACATTTGAAAGTGGGTAATTCATTTTAATTGGATTAAATATATTTATAGAGAGAGTATATAGTGATTCATTATGCAAAATTTATTGAATCACAAGCTAAGTAACAAGTTTACCTCCTAGGTGGAACATTGGGATCTACTTCAACTATAGCTCCATAGTTAGCTAACTGCTTTACTCTTGTTGTCGGCTCCAAAGAAGCTAGATCCAGAATTTTAGTACTTTTCTCACTTGATTGCATTTTTTTAAGTGATAATTTCTATT
>JAATLQ010027504.1:0-11072 GCA_013421005.1 Heliconius erato x Heliconius himera
ATACCCCTGGTTGATTAAAGATTTTTTCTCCTCTTGAGTAAATGTAAGGTAGAGGGTTTCCCTGAGGTCACGTGGCGCTGGTGTAGTTCTTAAATTTTCTATTCGGAGTGAGTGTACTACTTTTTTGGAAGAGTATATACCAAAGTATATCTCTTGAAGTGCATAGGCGACGTCCATGGGGCTTCTATGGGTACACAATAGGTCCTGGTTGATATTGACAATTTGTGATGGACTACGATGTAGGTGGATTAGGGAATGTAAGGGAGCACTGAAGAAGGATTTCTGGAAATTCCCTCAAAAATGGGACAAAATTAAAGTGAAGTAATTAAAGTTAAGTAAACATAAAACAATGTAATAAGCACTATATTATATAACACAATAGTATTATAACACATCTTGATAAAAAAAGAAATAGCTTCGTTCTAACAATACATTGTGTATATGCTACATTATTTTTGTTGAATTAGACACTACCTGGATAATTTAGGTTAATTCTAACATAATAAAGTAAAAGATAACATTTAAAATTGTATAACATTTTATAATATTTTATATATAAGTACTGTTCCTTTGCTCCGTAATTAACGTTACGTATATGCGTGTTGTGTTTTTTTTTTCGTTTCATATATTTCTTTTTTTTTCTTCTTTTTAGCTTCATGCTATTTTCCGTATGGCAGCGCCACGTTTATGGGCTTATTTTTCTTTTATGGGCTTGCGTTCCTCAAACAAACGGAACCCTTATAAGATCACTTTGCTTTGTGTTTGTAAGTCTATCAAGACCATTTATCTCAAGATCCCGTGAAGGTGTCAAGCTGAAATTATCAACCTTCTAAGTTAACACAAAAGAAAGATGCGAGCCTTTCTGCATCGTTATTACAAACAAAACCTATACTAAGGTAGTTTCCGTGAACATACAATTGTGAAATTTGGCAAGAAGTGAAGTGAATTTGCAGTACAAATAAGGGAAAAATCCATAAAGTGAAGATTTATAGATATTTCTAAGAAAAAGAAACATTATAAATTTATAATTGTGTAGTTCATTACCTATAAAATTAATGTATATTATAATTTAACTTTGTCAACTTTTATATACTTCCCGTTGGCATACAATCTTCCAATTTATACGGAGCCCTCTTTTTAATTGTTCTATGTTTCTTCTTATACAAGACAAAGCGCGTCATTGAGTTCCTCCAAGCAACACGCAATGGCTCGAAAACTGGGCAGTGCGAGATTACTGTATTAATATTATCTCTAATTATCCCAATATATGCGAAATACAGCGTGAACCAAAACTAACAAAAAATCTCTTCAATCTCCGCTATCTACATTAAAAAGACCCAATCGAAAATAGAACCATTTGCGGTACAAATACATATAAAACACCCAAACAGTAGTTAATATCAAACTTGTTAATATGTAAACTTTAATTACATTGAAGTTAACTCGACAAGTTCGCTGTAATGAGACCATTACTTTTGAAGATCGATTACTTAGAGTTGGGGGTCCGCTCTATAGATACGAAAATAGACTCTATTGATTTATTGCATTTGTTTTTATATGAACATAGAGTGTAGAGATTGGACACTGTGTTCTCCACCATCCACCATTTCATTTTGAGATTTGTTTGTGGAATTAATGTATGTAATGGCAGAAGGAACTCCTAGTTTTAAGACACGCCTTTCCCATTAAGTCACTTCCGTTCCGTTCCGCCGAATTATGAAGGCATTGCTAGTTGGGTAACGGAGCTCAACGCTGCGCTTTGCCTCGTTATCAGGGCGAGGAATCGAAATTATTAGATATTTCATTTCCACAAAGTTTCTCCATTTGAAGCAATTGAACCCACAATCTGTCGTGTTTACAGTCACCTTCTTGTGCCCCTCCGCCAAGACTAACTTCGTCTAAGTCTCTTTGGTTTCCACTTTCCGCCTATTATGAAATATTATGTAATGTTAGTGGAACTCAATACTCACCATTGTCCAAGACTTTTGTTTTCTTCGGACAAGCCTTGTCTCTATTTTGTATGAGAAGTCGAAATAAGTTTTTTTTTGCACTTTCCGTTTATTTATACACCTACACAAGAAGAATAAAATATGTATTTAAATGTATTTTGATGAAGCTGCATACTTTCATTTAGTTTAATATTTATTTAAATTTATTTTCGATAAATTCCATTAATTCATTTCATTTGGATTCAATTTTCTTTAAATATATTTTCAATAATTTCCATTAGTTGTTACCATTTCGTTTCATTTGGAAAAATGTATTAAAGCCACGACTGATTCAATTATATCGCTTTAAAAAATATATGTATTTTTAATTTCTCAATTCAATCAAATGCGGTCTCTAACAAACAAGCAATATTATATATATATGTTTTTAACAAATTTATTATCTTTGTATCCATTTATTCATGCATGTCAGCCTTTCCACGCCCACTGCTGGGCATAGGCCTTCCACAAGAATCTCCACGCCGATCAGTCCTGCGCTGCCTGCATCCATCGGCTGCCCACAAGCTTGACCAGTTCATCGGTCCTTTATGTGGAAGGGCATATCGTGCATTTTATATGATAAGTCGAAGGAAGTTTTTTTTGTGCTTTTCACGTATTTATTATAATAATAATACTTTTTTTTATTTAAATCTCATATGTTTGTTTTATACACAAAGTCACAAGTCTCGAAGTCATGTCGAGATGATCTTTTTAGGGTTCAGTACTTCAAAAGGAAAACCGAAAACATTATAGGATCAGTTGGTTTTCCGTCTGTCAATATCATTTATTTTGCAATCGCGTTTAGTTGTAAAGCTGTAATTAATAATATTTATACATCTATTTTTCTTTTGCTTCAAGGGACCACCCTTGAAGCAAAAGAAAAATCTAAAAATACAAGTTCGTAACTCAACGGAATAACAAGGGAAAAGTTATAAAAATAGAGAAAAAAAATCTATCTTAAAATTGGTACGGAAGCCTCGGTTGACGGGCCCGACATACACTTAAGCGATTTTTTCATTTAGATGAGGTATATTCCAAGTCCAGCATAAGGGACAGTTTAAGTTTCGTCAAAATCAATTCAGTAGTTGTAAAATATGAGTATCCACGCAGTTCTGAAGAAGACATGTTCAATATAAGTAACTAGGTAAGGATAGGTCAGCTTCACGCTGTATCCCGCACACAGCAGGGTAGGAAGAGGGAACCTAGTGGTAAGATACTGCGTCTCCCAGTTTCTACCGAATTCTAGGAGGCATTGCGTGTTGAATGGCGGAATTCAACGCTGCGCTTTCCCCTCGACACCAGAGCGAAGAAATGAAAATATAAATGTAAATAAATATTTCAACTCCTCGAGTGGGGATCGAACCCACGACCAGTCGATTTACAGACACGCTTTGTGCACATGCGCCACGACTGGCCTCATATAAAATTGCACATCAATTAATCCAAGTTCCATTACCAATTTCGTTAGTTAAGTTTATTTGTATTGTTCTTATCCCGCGGGTGACGAAGGTCGATCTAATGCTGATAGGTCACGCGCCCGTCTGTTTGCTTGTCCCGTCATCCGGGCCCAGATTTATGATAGACGGCTACCACAGGTATTGTTAATAAGAAAAAGATAGAAATCTTGTGTATTTTGGGCAATTGATAAAATTTTTAAAATATTAAATTTCTGGTTCCGCACATGGCAGGATAGATTTGGAAACCTAGTGTTAAGACAGGAAGAACTTAGTGACGGAATTCAATGTCGTGTTCTGTTTAAAACAATCAGAACTCGCAATTCCTCCAGAATTCAGTGTAAAGTGGGAAACGGAAGTATCTTAGTGAGAACAGAGTGTCTTAACACTAGGTTCCCTGGTTCCCTCTACTTACCTATGTGCTATGTGCGAATTACTGTGTAAAGGTAAAATCAAAAGTTTGAAATTATTATATTCGTCGCGGTGTTTATTTCCGCCACTCAACACGAACGAGGAATGAGGAGCTTTCTCATATATACTAGATTTCATTTGTCTAGCCAGCTATATGTGAGGTACAGGTGGTAGTGACTACTGTGGCGTAGTAAGACGTCGTCTGACTGTCAACGCGATGGGTTATGGGTGCGATCTCCACTCGGGAAAATTAATTATTTTCGTTTCCCCGCTCTTGTAAGACAAAGTGCGGCGTTAATAATTCAAATACAAACAATTTGCATATTTTTTAACACCATAAAAAGGAATCAAACCCATAACCATCACTGAACTAGGCCACCGATAATTATCTAATGAAATCAGGCCATTTTACACACTTATTAAAAAATTCAGAGTGAATTCATAAGTACTATAACAATGTCTTTGAAGTAACGTAAACTTTTTTTTCCAGTTAAAACAGATGTTAGCCTAAATTTAGTACTGTAAACACGAAGTTCGGGGCTCGGGGGTCTATTCTTGAAAAAAGCATTCGTATAAGAAACACGTTCTGTGAGTGGAATAGAGCCTTTGTGATGTTTATTATCACGCCGCTTTCCCTACTGAGTAATCACATAGCCTGTACGCGGCTCAGTCAAATATAATATGTATATTTATGTTATAAAGTTGAAGATTTGGTTGGTGTTCGTCGGTGTCGGTGTCGTGTTCAAACACGCTTATCTCAGAAACTACTTGTTTCCCTTGAAAAATACTTTATGTTAAATAGTTCAGTTATCGGGAACGGCTATAGATTGTGATTTGTTCCACTGAAACCCACTGTAACCGAGGTCAACCTTATTTCCAAATGTGGCATGTGTATAGCTCATAACTCTAAATTATTTCTATAAAAAATAAGTTTCAAAAACAACAAAAAGATAATTTTGTATATTTTCTTAATTTTATGTATCTACAGTACTGCGTGATTAGAAAGAGAGAAGATATTTTTTTGCCATCAAAATGAGATATTGTGGCACGAATGAAAGAAGTTAGCGATTCATTTTGCCCACATTAGTAATAATAATATTTAAAATAACGTTTTTTTGTGAAATTTGAATCCAGAACCCAGATAACATACACATCCTACGTGCATTATTAACTACTAACATAAAGAACGAATCTCTCCGTTGAATCAGCGAAGGGAATAATTTAAACAAAATTATTTGAATTAACGAGTGCAAATAAATGTTAATTTTTCGTAAAACAAATAATTTTAAATTAAGAGTTAATTTTCTTCGTATTATTCAATTCAATTCATAAAAGTATGCAATTTTTCATAAATGTTTTCTTATCATCACGTAAAATTATCAATCGTAAACGGTCTTTACAGATTACCTTTATTTTTTAAAATTCTTACTGCGCACGTTGAGTTTCGTCACTCAACACGCTGTTTCGAAAATTGGACGGACAATGGGTAACGGAGTGTCTTAACACTAGGTTCCCTCTACTTACCCTACTATAAGCGGGATACAATGAGAAGCTATAAAAAAAGTATAACCAAGCTGGCACACATTATAAGTTGTGACATTAGTAATAAGTACGAAGAGGGTGTAGTAAGCAGCTTTAGATAGCGCAAATGACGCGTCACTCTCCCGACGTAATATATTTTTATTTTTGCAACAAAACTAACGGAAGTTCTTACTTTGGACGGTGAGAAGTGTACTCGTATGAGAATGTTTAAGTTAACATTGTGTTATTTGTGTTTAGTTTTTATGTTAATGTGAAAATATGAGAAGAAACTACATATTTTCTATGAATTTTGTAATTGGGTCGGGTCCATCACAATGCAGCGTTTCCTCGTCCTAGAGGAGCAGCAGAGCCTAGGAGTTAGATAGTATGTCCTAGGCACCCCTCTAAGCTCCTCATCCAAAAAAAACGATACTTTCAGACACCCACGAGGTAGAATGGAATATATAGGTAGTTCTAATACCCACACAGCAATTTTTCTATTATTTTTTCACATTCACGCCGTATCCCGCACACAAATGGGTAGACAGAGGGAAAAATACTGTGTTCCCCATTTTAAGCTGAATTCTGGACGTGTTGTCAACAGCGGATATCAACGCCTCGCTTCCCCTCGACACCAAAGCCAAGAAAGCAAAATATTAAATATTTCATTTTCTCAATTTGAAATGTTTATTTAAATTTATATTTTCATTTCTTTTCGTTGGGCGGCGTTGATTTCCGCCACTCATCCATGGCGAAAAATGGGGAACAAAATCATACCAAAACACCAATAGTCTGCCCCTTACGTCCATCAGAGATATGCAGGATTGACAAAATTATCTTAAAACTAAACTTTATAAATACTAATAATAATACGACTAAGTTACCGACAGTGCAAATATAAACCTGTGACCACTACAGTAGTAGCCAAAGTCGAATAAATGCGCCACTTTGCCATATGTAAGTATAACTTACTCGTATAATTTTAATAATTTTCACAGCAAATGCTCATTAAATTTATTGAGTCAAAGGAATTCTAATGAAAGGACCTAATACGATATTACATGAATTAATTTCTTCAGTGTTACCATGTTTAAAACGGCGTTGAGTTGCGTCATTCAATACATAACGTTCCTTTTTAATAAAAAAACATGTATAAAATTTTATATAAATTACTTAAAATTTAATTCATCAAAATTGAAAGTGAGGCCGGTCGTGGCGCAGCGGCACGAGGTGTGACTGCAAAACCGACTGGTTGTGGGTTCGAATCCCACTCGAGGAGATGAAATATTTACTTAAATTTATATTTCCATTTCTTCGCTCTGGTGTCGAGGTTAAGCGCGGCGTTGAGTTCTGCCACTCAACACGCAATGCCTCCAGAATTCGGCAGAAAGTGGGGAACGGAGTGTCTTAACACTAGGTTCCCTCTGCCTACCCTGCTGTGTGCGGGATACAGCGTGAAGCTAATTTAATTTAATTTATTTTTTTTTAATTCAACAAAAATATTCAATCTTTTTATTTGTAGCGGTGATTGCAAATGTGATCGCGACTCGAAGAAATCTATTATTCTCTAGCAAATAAAGAGTGGTGTTGAGCTCCGCCAAACACGCAACTTCTCGACTTCAGGCGGAAAGCGAAGACCGAGGCGAGTGTCTTGACACTAGGTTTCCCTTGCTTCAATTATGCAGGAAATATCTGAGCTGTAATTAACTTTATCTTTGAATTATACGTAATATACTTTTTTATTTTCACGCACGTAGCATAGGAGGGTTCTAGAGGAGGAGAGGATCCTAGTATTAGGACACTTCGTCTCTCATTAAGACACTTTCGTTCTTCACTTTCCAACGAATTCTTGATGCGTGTTGAGTGACGGAACTCAACGCTGTGCTAGTTACCAGAGCGAAAAAATGAAAATATTTAATTTCCCGAGTGGGAATCGAGCCCACGACCGTTGTGCTTACAGTCGCAGGTTTGTAGGTTTTCTGCATACGCGATAAAAGACAATGAATAATACGTATTTCTTTTCTAAGTGTGGAATAACATTTTAAATACATTAAAAATATTTCCAGTCGTAGCGCAGCGGCACGAAGTGTGACTGTAAAACCGACTTGTTGTGAGTTTGATTCCCACTCGAGGAGATGAAATAATTACTTAAATTTATATTTCCATTTCTTCGCTCTGGTGTCGAGGTTAAGCGCGGCGTTGAGTTCTGCCACTCAACACGCAATGCCTCCAGAATTCGGCAGAAAGTGGGGAACAGAGTGTCTTAACACTAGATTCCCTCTGTCTACCCTGCTGTGTGCGGAATACAGCGTGAAGCTGAGAGAGAGAGAGAATAAAAATATTTAATAAGTAGCATTCCCTCGTGCCAAATGAGCAATTCATTTTAAATATTTATCTTTGAGTAATGAATTGGATTTGTAAAAATATACCGAAATGCTAACAACATAAATAAATTGTAACAAATGTATAAGAATTTCAACGTAACTTGATGAGGACATATGGCTATGTGGTCAGAACGCTTGGACGGTTTCCAAGAGTCGCAGATTCAAATCCCGTAATTTTTTTTTTATTTATTTTCTAAAAAAGTGCTAATGAATAATATGATCAATAGATTCTTTTTATGCACACCACAAATAGCGAATGCTGATAAAGCTAAAACTAAACGGACGAACGTTCTCATAAAACTATTTATAAAAATAACTTAATAAACTTTCATAGTGGGGGTGAGCCCCGATTCTTTCTAAAGGGATTTTCAATGTGGCCGTTGATATTTACAAACTTTTTTCAACTGGGTTTGATAGAAAAATAACCCCTAAAATTATAGGGATAGAGCCCATGGGGAGTGTGGAGTTAATTTTGTTGAGAAGCTTCGTAAATTATTCGGTTCAAAGAGCTTTGTAGTATTGGAAACGGTCGGCAGGCGGCGTGTACGTCTTTTGTAGGGTGCCTGTGGCTTGTTTACTTTGCAGGATATTATTTAAAAATTTATATCTGGCTTAGCTTTACTTAGCTTAAATTTTTGGGTGAATTTTTATTGAGCTTGCGTTGGTTGTGTATGAAAATTGCTTGTTATATGACGCTGGAAATAGGGGAATAAAGTTTATTATCAAATTTCTGTTATGTTTTGGGTTTGTTTTCTGAACTTTATTAGAGGTTTGTTTACAGAGAAAGTTTTAATCACTAGTTGAAATGAAAGACTGATAAATTCAAGTGAAGTGACGAACGACTGATGAAGCGCGGCGTTGAGTTGCGCCTCAAAATTGCCGGAAAGAGGAAACGGAGTATCTTAATATTAGTTTCCCTCTGCCTACTCTAATATACGTGTTATACAGTGTGGAGTTGAAAAAAAATCTGAGCTTTTTCAAGCTAATAAACTTAAAAAACTGTACTGTATATTTTTTAACATAGAATAGCATAGCATTATCAAGCAAGAAAATTAGTTAATAGCTATAGAAATTTTATGTTGATGTCCATGCGTTAAATATTTTACTTTAATAAAATATATATGGAAGTCAGTCGTGGCGCAGGGGCACAAAGACTGTAAAATTGACTGGTTCGATCCCTACTGAGGAAATGAAATATTTATTTACATTTATATTTTTATTTCCCATAGCGAGGAAATTTTCTCTTAATAAGAATCGAATCCCCAATCGCTTTTACAATCTCATGAAACCAACATTTGTTAAAATTAAATAGTAAAATTTTGTAAATTCATTCCACCATTGTAATACACACATACGGCCCCTAACCTCTAGGTATTTTATGAAGCCAGGCATCGGAATTTTCTTGGATTTCAAAGGACTAAAATCGAATCGTATCCAATCGATAGACGGCACTTCTTTAGTTTTCAGATTTTATAATTCTCAACGATTTTCATTTACGATGTTTACTTCTTTATATGGATTAACTAGCGACCTAACGCGGCTTCGCCCGCTTAAACTTATTGTAATATTATAGCTATCTATACAAAATCTCTACATAAATCGTAGTCTATATGTTATTCTGATGCTTAAGCTATATTACTATAAAGCATTTTCTAAATCTGTTTAGGAGCTTTTGCGTGAAAGTCAAACTTTCATACTCTTAAACTCTCATATTTATAATATTAGTAGCATAGGATATATTACACTCGATTATTATACTTTTGGGTTCAATTTCTACTCTAGACTATTTTTTATTTAGCAACATATAAAAATGTTAACGTAGTAGGGCTCCAAGCAATTTAACCACTAAACCATATTATGTTCTTATAACGGGCGCCTTGGCACTAAAAAAATAAAGATGATATCACTTTTTAGATATCACTAGTTTATTTGGATCTATTTTTAATACGTAATCTTTAATTGTGTGTGATATTATCTCTTTTATTTATTTAATTTTTCCTTTTTTGCAAAATGTCTCTTTTTAGCGTACAACCTCCTTCGTTCACCATACAACGTGACTTTGGCGAAGAGTGAGTAGTGCTGAAATGGCACGTTCGGAACGGTATGAGCAAAGAACAGAACAAAAGATAAAAATGCTCCAAATCAAAGAGTCTAAAAAAACAGTAAATCAAACCGTATGTACATAAAAAGGATAATTTAATAAACTTTTTAGACAATTATTATGTAAAAGTCGTTTTATCTTCTTCTGGCAGTAAATTAGGACAGGACAAGCCGATCAGAGCTGATATATTGGTCCACGTGGTCGAATCCACTGTGGTCATCACTTCCATTTCTAAATTAGATGCTTGAACTAAAGATAAAAAATAGAAAAATTAAATACACTGGCTCTAACATTTAAATATAATCTCGAATGGAGATTGAACCCACAACCACTTGAACCATTTGCGTATTCAGATGCATATAATATTATACAGAGTGTTTTTGTCAGCACCATGTTAAATGAAACCACAATTTTAACTACTCTATATAAGCCTAATACAATTAAATAAATAATATTTTTTGCAAAAATGAAGAAATATTTTTGTAGTAGTATTTTCATAATAGATGTGTTTACGTTATTAGTATCTATGCGTTACTTCCTTACACGAAATACTGGTATGGATAAACATTGTGTTCCAGTAGTGGTTTGAATATGGGAATAATAAACGAGCAGCGTCACATTCTGTTTAGTTTATTCGACTGATCATGGCTACGAAACTGTCTATTTATATATATTTGGACATACTGTCAAATGAGCACTTTTTATATGATAAATTTATACAATCATTAAAGTATTCAAATTCAAAATATTACTTATTCAAATAAACTATTATAAGCACTTTTGAATCGTCGAATTAACGTGGAAACAAAAAGAAGCTACCACCGGTTCGGAAGGCAGTTCTGCTGAGAAGAACCGGCAAGAAACTCAACAGTGGCTCTTTTACATAATGTATTTATCCATATACTATAATAAATTCAATGTGTAATTAATTATTAGCTATAATTGAATTGAGAATAACATTGGTCTTAAAATAAAAGTTACGCAAAAGGAAATTGAATAATTCTATACAGTGTTGCTAGTGATTTTTAACAGTACTTCTTATATGTTAAACTTATAAAATATATAAAGTTAATGAATCTACTCAATTTGCCAATAAGTGCCAATACTATTATGTATAATTAAATTGATAATAACATACTCTTTTAATGTACTAAAATAAGTATATGATAATAGGTAGAAATATTCCATATGGTCTTGGTCGTGCTGTTTAACA
>JAATLQ010027509.1:0-28031 GCA_013421005.1 Heliconius erato x Heliconius himera
TAAAACATAAGAAATCGCGGAACGCGTGCTCACTTCGTTATATTATTGACAAAAAATTACGACTTTTTGAAATTTCGTTTAGAATTTGTTGAGAGTTTTTAAGAACAACTCATAGATGGTACTAGGCGTCATATTAAATTGTAATAAGAGTCATTTTACTAAAATTGATCTTAATACAAGATATTTTTTCGTAGGTGTCAACCTTTAGGTTACTGTCTGGCATTAGTGACTTTACCTTAAATATAATTGAGCTTCGTTAGTACACGAGGAAAAATAACTAACACTATGTCGATATCGTAAATTTCCTTTACGTTGACGTAATTGTGGATCGCGCCTTTAACGTGCTAGTAACGTAAGGTCATACGTTTACTAAAATCTGTAATTGAACCATGACCTTATAATTATGTTAATATATGTATAATTATGTAATTTATATTTTTTTTACATTTTTATTACGAGTATGACATTGATATTTTACCATACGGCTGACGTAAACCAAACACCATCGTGATTAGTTTATGTTACGTCATCGCATATGTCACATATAAACTAATTAAATAGTACTAGTAGTTACTTTGTTATTAAAAAGATTTAATGTAGGTATATTCTATTGTAAATTCATGAAGTTACATATATTATATAATGGATAATAATTAAATAACAAAATATATAATCAGTTTCACGCTGTATCCCGCAAACAGCAGTGTAGACAGAGGGATGCTAGTGTTAAGACAATACGTTCCCCACTTTTCGCCGAGTTCTGGAGACATTGCGTGTTGGGTGGTGGAATTCAACGCCGCGCTTTGCTTCGACACCAGAGCGAAGAAATGAAAATGTAAATAAATATTTCGTTTCCTCAAGTGGGGATCGAACCCACAACCAGTCGATTTTACAGTCACACTTTGTTTGCCACTGCGTGTAATTAGAAAACAGTTTATCTAAAAGACTAGGGGTCTGCATATAAATCATTATACTTTTTTAAATATATTTTTACGTTTCATTAACGTACTGTATTTAATTTCTACTTTGTAGATGTTATAGTAAGATTGGGTCATGCCAGTATGTAAACGGAGCTTACCGCTAAACCATAGTAAGTATGTTATAGATTTTTTTGAGTATAATGTATAAATATTACTAAAATTTGTATCTGAAAAATTTATTTACTAACTAACTTTACTAAAAAATAAAAAAAATAATCGAAAATGACTACGTGAGGCACAACTATTTTATATATAAAAAAAAAATATAAAAAAATATATTAATTTATGTCCAAGTTTATCAGGATAAATGTCACGTTTACAAGATTATTTTAAATGATATCACGAAACAGTATTTTTATTAGTTCTACGCTACGCTGAATAAAATATTTTATATTTGTAACCGAGGGTAATTTATATAGGTCAGTAGATCAAGTTAGGATTAAAATAGCAAACGTCTGCATATGGATTTAGTTTGTGAAGGGATTGAAATAAACGTCGATTTGTGGATAGGAGGTGGCTCAGCTAATGTGAAAGTGTATGGCAGTGTTCCAAATGTTTAATTTAAGCAATAATTCTCTTATCGTCTATCTCTCTAAATACAAAATTAACATAAGAAATTATATTTCTTTCTCACAAAAACTCCACAACTTTGTGACGCGCAATTATTCTTTATTGGAGACCCAATTAATGCGTACAATACGTGTTGCCATAGCAACGTGTGTGTAAAATATTTGTGGTCGTTTGCGTTCTATTTTTTTTATAAATTTTATGCCTTATTAGGCGTTATTTTTAAAAAATATTAGAATTTAGCACCACTTTTCTATATAATAAACTATAACTGTACATAATTTCATACTCTGTAAGTTATAAGGTACGTAGTTATATTAAAGATTTTCCTTTTTTACATAGATTGTTACGCCCATTTTATTAAATATAAACCTCGGAAAAACTTGACACTTATGTAATTATAAGCCGTCGATGGGATTGGAACCTATTATATCTAAGTTAAGACCAGAAGCTTAACAATGTTGTTTATTAAGATATTTATGAACCAACGAACTGGAACTAAAGCCAACCCAGCCAACTTTAATGGAATATTTTTATCTTTTTATAGAATTTTTAGAACAAAATGTGTGGAATATTTTTATTTTATAAGAAGTGTTTTACTTTTTTATTACATTCTATATATTTTAATATTGATAAAAAATGTGAATTCCATTGATATTTTCAATACTAAATATTGATTTAGATAAATAAATAAACATTGAATAATTATTATTTTTATAAACATATATTGTTATCTGTATTTTGTATTTATTTTGTTTTTCTGTGTACAACAAAGTATATTCTATTCTAGTCTATTCTATTCTATTCTATTATTCTAAATAAATGGTTGAATACGCTTAACAATCCATGTAATAGTAGTTGCGGTTTTCAACAAAGTATTATTCATTTTCCATGTGCATAAGGAAATCTTTACATTAACCCTACAACTACTAGATGTAATTTTAGACCAACAGTCGCGGGGTTTCAGTGTTAATTTACCTCATGCGACTGAAGCCAACTACTAATAGGCTACCAACTTCAATATTCACATCTGTCGTAGATATTCTTTTCAAATAATGTATTTTTAAATTGACCTTTTAAATTTTATTCCATTTTTTGTTTTTATTTTCTTCGTCAATTTTATCCAGTCGTGGCGCAAGGGCACAAAGTGTGACTGTAAAACCGACCGGTTGTGAGTTCAATCCCCACCCGAAGAAATGAAATATTTACTTAAATTTATATTTCCATTTCTTCGCTCTGGTGTCGAGGTAAAGCGCGGCGTTGAGTTCTGCCACTCAACACGCAATGCCTCCAGAATTCGGCAGAAAGTGGGCAACGGAGTGGCTTAACACTAGGTTGCCTCTGATTACCCTGCTGTGTGCGGGATACAGCGTGAAGCTGATTTGTCAATGTTATTACAAAAAAATTATGATTCTCGAATTTGTTGTTGAAAATATACGTATAACTTTGCCATATTTGGACGTAAATAATATTTTTTACGTATTCTTAATTATTATATATTTTTGAACTCCATTACAAATATGTTTGTTAGAGGAGTATCGACGTTTCCTCTAAATCAGTGGTTCCCAACCAGTGGTCCGCGGACCACCAGTGGTCCGCAGAAGCCTAAATATGGTCCGCGAACGATTTTAATTTTATGACTGGGGATGATGAGGCGAAGTTTCTGTTTGATTATCACAGTTAATTCTTATTATACCTACATACATAGTGGTCCCTGCTACCAAGAATGATAAAAAAAGTGGTCCTTGATCAAGAAAAGATTGGGAACCCCTGCTCTAAATGGTTAGTAATATCTGCACTTCGCTAATTGTTGCCGGACCAAAGCGATAATTGTTTCTAACTGCTCCGCGTTGCTAATCACTTGCTTCATTATATCCTCGACCGCTACAAAGGTTTTTGCCAATATAATATGTATATTATATTATATTGTATATAAATTAAACAAATACATACAAATACATTTTTTACAATGTCAGAAATGTTATTGACGTTTAGTTGAGTTGTGTTAAAATTGTGATAATATAACTTACTAGAGGCCGCCCGCGACTTCGTCCGCGTGGAAACCCTATGATAACGTAACAATATTATCAACATAAGAAATATGGTAACTAAGTATTGCAAAGCTCTAATCATAGGTCTATTGGTAGCTACTGCAGTATGCTCCTATAAACTATTATTTAACGAATTTTTTCCTTCAGCATAAACATGCAGATTTTTCGCTTTGGAGACATATGAGCAAGCCACATAGAGCTGCCCATGAGAAAAACATGGCGTGTCCAAATGTAGGTCTGCTACTTTCAAGGTTTGACCCTCAGAGCATTCAGTTTTCAGAAGCGATAAATGTATCTATTTTTAATTAGGAATCAATCCCCCGGGAACTCCGGGATAAAAAGTAGCCTATATGTTATTCTGGGTCATCAGCTACCTACGTACCAAATTTCATCGTAATCGGTTCAGTAGTATTTGCGTGAAAGAGTAACAAACATCCATACATACTCACAAACTTTCGCATTTATAATATTAGTAGGATTGAGGCCAGTCGTGGCGCAGCGGCACGAAGTGTGACTGTAAAACTGACTGGTTGTGGGTTCGATCCCCACTGAGGAGATGAAATATTTACTTAAATTTATATTTCCATTTCTTCGCTCTGGTGTCGAGGCTAAGCGCGTTCTGCCACTAAACACGCAATGAATTCGGCAGAAAGTGGTGAAAGGAGTGTCTTAACACTAGGTTCTCTCAGTCTACCCTGCTGAGTGCGGGATACAGCGTGAAGCTGATAAATAGAAAAAAAAACTTATAAGAAAAGTTAGTTGTAATTACTTGAGGACATTTTTTTGTTACTTTAATAGGGTATACTTTTTAATTTTTGATTATATATTATTTATTTCTTTAAATCTTATGGGGAATTTTGATTTTATATGAATGGAATATGTTGCATTATTGCTTAAATATGATTATACAATAAAACCGATTTTTTGAATTACATTAATCTATATATATAAAAGGACTTGTGCTGACTGACTGAGGTAAGACGCACGCAGAGCCGTAACCGTTGATGGTAGAAACGTGAAATTTGGGCAGATGTTTATTTTCATATTCTGGACATCCACTAAGAAGGGAATCTGAAAAATTTTAACCCTAAAGCGATGAAATAGGGGTTGAAAGTTTGTATGGAAAAAAAATTTAATCTGTACCGATTTTTATAAAATTTGAAATTCAGACTCTTAAAAATATTTCATTGAACACATGTTTCATGGTTTTTAAGAATTCACCCCCTAAAGGGTTCAAATAAGGGGTTGAAAGTTTATATGGAAAAATCTTTAAATTGCCACCGATTTTTATAAAAAATTAAATTCAGACTGTTAAAAATATTTTATTGAACACGTGTTTCGTGGTTTTTTTAGAATTCACTCCTAATAAGCGGGCGAAGCCGCGCGCGCCCTCTAGTATATTATATAATATTTTGATCTACGTAGATTGGTATTACCTTAAAACATCAATGTCAAACAATGGTTTTCTTGATTATGACGTAACCTAACATTGACTCTATAACGTTTACAAATATATAAAACGTATTTTAACTTCCTATATTGTTCTACATGATTGATTTATTCCAATACACTACAGTATACAGTTCAACCTTTTTATAATTGTTCATTTAAATCTGACGTTGTTAGTCTACCTTTATACTTAATAGGTCAATCGTGACTCGATGTAAAACAAATCTTGTGATTGTTTATAGATTTGATCGGCGTCGGATTTAAATAGCACAGCGAATTGAACAGCGGCAACTTTTGTATGGTATTTATTTTAGTTTTCATCGCAACTATTTTTTTTATAAAATCAGTTTCACGCTCTATTCCGCGCATAACAGGGTAGGCAGAGGGAACTTAGTGGTAAGAAAGCCGTTTTCCACTTTCCGCCGAATTCAGGAGGCATTGCGTGTTGAGTGGCGTAACTCAACGCCTCGATTTGGCTGGACACCAGAGTGAAGAAATGCAAAAAAAAATATTTCATTTCCTCAAGTGGAAGTTAGAATCCTGTCGCCTTTCCATTCACATTTTGTGCCCCTGCGCCACGAATGGCCTCAAGTTTTTTTTTTATGATTTTGTAACTTCCTTGTTTTCTATTATGTTATACAAAACGCAGTAAAAAACCAGTATTATAATACATTTTACAGTATTAACGGTCTATCTATGTATAGGTTTTCTTTTCAAGAATTTTTATTGTTTGTTATAAATATTGCGAAAATATATGTGCGTGCAGAATAGTCGACCCTCAGTGTGTGTATTTGTCCTTCTTTTAGATTACTTTTTTTAATATATTCGTCGGCGTGCCCATATATAATTAATCCTTGCATTGTTTATACACGTAACTTTTGGTAATGAATTTTATCAAGAGCAGGGTCGATATATCTAGAAGGCTAGTGTAGTTTTTATAAAGGAGTTATAAAAAAACAGCATTTTTATATTCACAATACTATAGGGGAAATATTTTAGTAATTTTTTAAGCTATTTACTTATCGTTATATATGTCGTTTTCTTTAAAAAGTAATAAAGAAAAAATATGAAAATGACATCAAACATTTAAAAAAAAATACAAAATATACTTGTCCTTTATGTTGTTTCAGCAACATCATTTGATCGCACAATTTGATACTTGGTAAAGTGGAGACCTCTAAATCATTTATAAATACATAATCAATAATCAAGGTCTTTTGAATATATATATATTTTTTGTTATATGTATAATTTTAAAAGTTTTTTTTTGAGTAAATGTATGTGGTATTTAAAACATTTAAAAAGTATTTTATTTGATGGTCAAATATATTAAGATGTACAAGTAAACAATACAGTACCTAGATATTACATTATTTTTCTTTCCCATCTACTTGGGTCGTCTCCAATCTGAGCCAATTAGGAAGTCAATTGCGCTTATGCGTATCACAAAACGGAATATCATCTTACTGTTCCGTATGAAAGAGAATCCAATGTTTTATTAAATAATTGTGTATATGTGAGACCACTCGTGGCGCTGGGGCACAAAAAAAAATATTTTTATTTCTTCGCTTTGGTATCGAGACAAAACGCGGCGTTGAATTACCCAACACAAAACGCAATGCCTCCAGAATTCGACGGAAAATGGGGAACTAATATATAAAATGTGAGACAAAGTTAAAATTAGTAATATATAGATAGGTATATAAGATTTTTTATATACTTACATAGAAACCGTACTAATAAAACTTTATATCTGCAGTATTTGGCAAAAGTGAGCTTAGCGGCAAGGTAATGTTAATTTATAAACGCTAACGTCGCGGTTGCACGGAATACTAAAAAGTTTTTATTATACCTAGTAGTAAATTAATGATATATACGTGGACAAGTGACGAGCAGACAGCAGAGCAGCTACATTTAATATACTAAATCGTCTCCGAAGGCCTTTTCTGGCGAACGCATGGAAACTAATAAACACTCCATGAATCAATTTGATTTAATATCTATCAGTGGATATTGGTTACACGTTCCAGCGAACACTTGCCAATTGTTTGCCGCAATGACCTTTCAAATTTTGTTCTGTTTTTAGAGTAAATTTATGAAGTAAATTGCATTATGACGTGTTTTCGCGGTTTGGCGTGTCTCCAATTTGAGAGATCTTTTTGCTGGATTAAAAATTAGAAAGTCGTTTATTATTAAATCATTATTTTTTTTTTGTTTTATTATATCGTGGCATTATGTAAAAATGCTAATTAATTATTTGGTTTCAGTATTTTTTTTTTAATAATTAATTCAAAATTGTTGACTCGAAGTGGAACTTACGTAACACATTTACGATTGAGCTAAAATAAATTTATATTTATCTTTTTTTTAATAAGAACAGTATGAATTGATGCAATGTAAATATAACGGAAACAGCAGCAGGATGCATCTGCAATAGCCGCTAGACGGGTGTCTCTCTATTCACCTAGAAAACTAGTTATAAATTCTGACAACTGAAGGTCGATGCAGCATATCTTGCCAATGATTTAGAGTTTTAATTTAACCTTATCATAAAATATAGACCAATGGTAGAGAGTTTTAGTTTTGAATAGGCTTTTGTATCTCCAGTAAATACTGCGCGTTCGAGGACACGCCGATCACTTCCTACTAGTTGTTGATTGTCCTAGACCTCTTATCTCTAAGTGATTTATCTTGCTTTTAATCAGATTCGCTGTTTCTTAAACGCTAACCGGATGTTATGACAATATGCTTTTTTTTTATTGTAATAATTGATTGTTTTCCTTGAAAGTAAGATGGATTATTTATAGCACTTTATTAATAACTAATTAAACAATACAAAATATTGTTACAATTTTGATTTCGATAAAATAATAATATAAGAGTTTTTGTTTTACCTTCACGCAGTATCCTGCACATAGCAGGGTAGGCAAAGATAACCTAGTGATAAGACACTTCGTTCCTATTAAGACACTTCCGTTCCCCGATTTTTGCTGAATTCTCGAAGCATTGCGTGTTGAGTGGCGGAAATCAGAGCCGCGCTTTGCCTCTTTACCAAAGCGAGGAAATTAAATATTAAATATTTCATTCTCCTGAGTGAGAATCGAACCCACAACCGTTGAGCTTACGATCGCACGCTTAAGCCAATTAAATAATTATTAAATTTATTTTATTTACAAATTAAAAATATAGCTTATATATTGATATTTAAAACACCAAGAAATCCTTGGTTGGTTACTAAAAACATTAAGTATTTTCTTCTTAGAAAGTAATAATTTGTTCGTGGGTGTAAGTCGACCACGTCAAACTCGGTGACGTCATCTTGTATTTACATAAATGGATTGCTTAATTTATGCAGTAGGTGTTGTTAGACTGTTCTTTATTATGTAAATAATCTATATTTAAAAGAAAAAAATATTCGTTTAGATGTGGAATTTAAGTTGCTAATTGAATTTTCCTTTACTATAGGTACTTTTATATGTAATAGATTAACTAGACTTTTATATGTAATAGATAAATAGAAATATTCATATCCACAAATTCAAATTTTATACAACTTTATACACAGTCATTTTTAAATTCTCTTTATAAATATCTTTTTTATAACAATATTATTCGTGAATAACGATGAAATAATAACAAAATTCTTTCTTATTTTGGGGCGTTAAGTTCCGCCAATCAACACGCAATGCCTCCGGAATTCGGCGGGAAGTAGGGAACGGAGTGTCTTAACACTAGCCCTCTGCTTTAGGCGGCATATCGCGAAGCTATTCTTCCTTATTTATTTTGGCAAATTATTTTTATATAACTAATAATAATTTTGACGAAAAAACAGCAGTACTTACTTCTCAAGGTATACTATAGAACAAAATTGATACCTGTTGCATTAAATGTATGTAATTTGAAACTTTCCTTACTATTTTTATGCTTTCCAGATTGCACGGTTATAAACTAAACTCGATCATACGAATGCTAGTGAGTGTGGCCTTTGTAAATGGCTTCCCCACAAACAGACAAACTGTTGAGCTGCAAGTTTACCTGTTACGTTTATTTGCAAAGAAAAAAAAATCGGCTTCACGCTGTATCCCGCACACAGCAGGGTAGGCAGAGGGAACTTAGTGTTAAGACACTCCGTTCCCCACTTTCTGCCGGATTCTGGAGGCATTGCGTGTTGAGTGGCAGAACTCGACGCCGCGCTTTGCCTCGACACTAGAGTGAAGAAATGGAAATATAAATTTAAGTAAATATTTCGTCTCCTCGAGTGGGGATCGAACCCACAACCAGTCGGTTTTACAGTCACACTTTGTGCCGCTGCACCACGACTGGCCTACGTTTATTTGCAAAGAACAAAATCCCAATTCATTAAATAACTTTCCCTATAAATGTGCACTTGACGAACATACTTTCAAGTCTAATCAATTAATCATTTTAAATCAATGACCACCTCGTTAGTCTAATGCTAATCTAAGCTTGTATCTAGGAATAGAGAGGTCCTGGAAAATATTTAAATACTGGATGTACATAACAATTGGTTTGTGTTTCTTGATAAGAAAAATCAGGCCGTACTATTTATACATCCAGTCGTGGCGCAGTGGCACAAAGTGAGACTGTAAAACCGACCGGTTGTGGGTTCGGTCCCCACTCGAGGAGATGAAATATTTACTTAAATTTATATTTCCATTTCTTCGCTCTGGTGTCGAGGTTAAGCGCGGCGTTGAGTTCTGCCACTCAACACGCAATGCCTCCAAAACACTAGGTGGTTCCCTCTGCCTACCCTGATGTATGCGGGATACAGCGTTAAGCTGTTTTTTTTTATTTATACATTATAACACCCTGACCAATTTATTTGTTTATATAGAAAGTACACTGAAACGTATTTTTGTTATATAGTTTTGGTAGTATTTGAGCATAATTACAAAAAAAATATATTAATTTGTTATTTTTGTTATCGGTTTACTATGTTGATTTTACAGATAGCTGAACATACGTTCCTGTGTGATGTTTCATTATTACTTTGTTACCTACCGATAACAATTCTAGCATAAATGTTACACTTATCTTCCACTGAAAACGTATGCTAAACGAGGCCAGGCGCAGGGGCATAAAGTGTGCCTGTAAATCATCGACTGGTTGTGGGTTCGATCCCCACTCGAGGAGATGAAATATTTATTTAGATTTATATTTACATTTCTTCGCTCTGGGTTGAGGGGAAAGCGCGGCGTTGAGTTACGCCACTCAACAATGCCTCCAGACATTGGCGGAAAGTGGGGAACGGAGTGTCTTAACACTAGGTTCCCTCTGCCTACCCTGCTGTGTGCGGGATACAGCGTGAAGTTGAAAAAAAAAACGTATGTTAAACTGAAACAATATATATTTTGTGCAACCGCTAACATATTTTCATACGGTACATAATTTAACTGATATTGACATATAACGCACACGAGTTTCTCCGTACGCGCCTTAGAAAGCGAATAATAACGGTAGTGCTACTACGTGACAATTTCTTATAATCGATGAGCCATGGTTGAAATATACTAATAATATGGTACATTCTCAAAATAACTTAAAATAATTGTGGTTATATTATGTATTGTAACGACATCGTAAATGTATTCTGGCAATAGTTTGTACAAGTGATCTTACATTTTAGATTTTTCTGGTAGGCAGAGGGAACCTAGTGTTAAGACACTCTGTTCCCCACCTTCAACTAAGTTCTGGAGTTCTGGTTCTGAATGGCGGAACTCGACGCCGCGCTTTTGCCTCGACACCAGAGCGAAGAAATGAAAATAAATATTTCATCTCCTCGAGTGGGCCTCCTCCGCGATCGAACCCACAACCAGTCGATTTTGCAGTCGCACTTTGTGGCCCTGCGCCACGTTTGGCCTCATTAAAAAAGCTTTATGATTAAATGAAAATATTAAATATTTCATTTCTCCGGGTGTGAATCCAACCTATAACCGTCACGTTTACAGACACGCTCTCTGTGACTCTGCGCCTTGCTAAATTATAAAAAATATTATGAATTGAGGCCATCGTAGCCCAGTCTAGTTACATCCTTGTGGGCACAACGGTGTGACTGTAACGTGACGGTTGTGGGTTCGATCCCCACTCGAGGAAATGAAATATTTATTTAAATTGATATTACTATTTCATCGTTCTGGTGTCGAGACAAAGAGCGGCGTTGAGTTCCGCCAGTCAACACGCAATGCCTCCAAAAATTTGGCGAAAATGAGCCTCTGCCTACCCTGCTGTGTGCGGAATACAGGGTGAAGCTGTTTTTTTTTATAAATATTATAAATACTTCTTTTATAAAATAGAAAATCGATCGTATATTATCTGTGTACACTATACAGTAATCTCACCTGGTATAAAGTGGAGCACTTAACATTATTGTTATCATGACTTTAACAGTAGGTATTTAACCGCGTTCTCGATTTGCTATCTATTTAAAATTCTGCGAGACTGTCATTTTACTCATAGAAGACAGGCAAATATATTAAGTATATTGAAACAATTTTTTTCTTACCGACTTCACAGTATGAAGGCAACAAGCATTTTTAACAAGTCACGCTTCTTAACCTATATTCTTAACCGACTTCAATAAAAGGAGGTAGTTCTTTTTTTATTTAATGACTTTTGTTTAACGTTGAATACGTGACAGTGCGGATAAATAATATTTTTTTTAATTTTGACTGTCACGTATTTCGTATGTAGGCAAAGATAAACAAATATCGGAAAGCGAAGATCGTTCGGAAACGGCTTAACCGATTTATTTGTAGTTTTCACTATTGTAGTTGGCAAGCTTCCCTTAACATTAAGTAATTTATTGAAACACACATTGATACCATTTTAAAGAATATTTTTTGACAAAATTGCTATAATTAGCAATTTTTGTTGAGCTAGCTGTAAATTTACTTTTCAGTATAGTTTTTAAAATGATATTGGTTTTTTTTTGACCAGGCCCTCTAACCACTGACCACTGAGCGCCTGGTCGGTTTCCAGAAGGCGCTGGTTCGAGTCCCGCTACGTTCAAATCTTTATACGTTTTCTAAATAAGTATTAATGATACTGTTATTAGAAAAGGACAGGAATGCAGATTAGTGAATTAATAATTATTTAGTTCAAGCGGACGAAGCCACGGGCGGGTCGCTAGTATTTTGTAAATATAATATTTCAATCTACAAATAAATTATCTTAGCCACGGCCGCTCCGGTATCTGCTCAGATCCCGGTATTATCGGGATGTATGTATGTATGGAAGTCTTCAGGTAGTAATTATATTACAATATCTTGTTAAGATTTATGTATTAATGTTCCTACATACATAATGGTTTTTAATTAATTAGAACTAAAATTGCGACGTATTAGCTTTAATAGCTTGCTGTTGCTATTATTGATGATACTGTGTTTTATGATTGCCCCTTTGGTTGCCTTTAGTTAACACGCGGACTGCAATGTTATTTTGTTATTGGCCGTTTAGCTTTTATAGATCCATTTAAATTAATTTAAGTATTTTATTTAAATTAAACAGATTGCTTAAATCAATACTAATTTTTTTTACTTATCCAGAGGCCAGTTGTGGCGCAGGGACACAAAGTGTGACTGTGGACGCAACTGGTTGTGGGCTCGATCCCCACTCGAGGAATTGAAATATTTCTTGTAATTTTTATTTCAATTTCTTCGCTCTGGTGTCCAGGCAAAGCGCGGAAAGAGAATTTAAGAATTGGCGTCCATCAGTAAATGGGTGAAAAGTAAGAAATATACATAAAAATATGAAATATAAGAGATACTTTCTATAAACGATTATAATTTAATGTTCCGTTGAAACAGTTAGTAATAAGTAATTAGTTAGAAGATAATATGTGTACGATGCACACCTTTAGGCTAAACAGTAAACTAGATCAACTCGAGCAAATCTGATATAGCCATGGAATAGATATTTCTATTTTATATAATTGGTACTTATGTCACTTTTTTAATAAAAACATCTTACCTCGATATGTCTTTGGATACTGCCTACCTTTTATTAACTAACTTTAACATAAACTTTTGTATGTAATTTCTTGATACCGGTACCCGTGGGTGGTATTGTAATTTATATAGGAATCCAATACATCCATTTTTATGTACTATAATAGATATACTAGGCTAGGCTAGACTTGCTAATAACATAACTATTAACAAAATATTAAAACATTAAAATTTTCAATAAGAAAAAAATCCCATATAGCGAATTCAGTACTTGTGCTTGTGTCTGTATTTATTAAGTTAAAAAAAAATAATTGAATCAGCTTCACGCTGTATCCCGCATACAGCAGGGTAGGCAGAGGGAACCTATTCCACATTTATTAAGTTGTTTTTATATAAAAATAAAACAAAGTTTTTATGTAAAAACCTGTATAGAATCCATTTCCGGAAAGTCATTACTACGCCCGCCCACAATCACATTCGCACATCGCATACTGCTCGTTCAACCAAAATGAATAAATAAACCTGGTTTTCGTCACCCATAGCCCATACCAGATAATTAAAAGATATTTTAATATTTTTTTCATGGGTGAAGTTTTGCTTGAAAAGTTTATCCTAATATTTATAAAAGCAACGTACGTATTAAGTGGCTCAACCCATTAGCCCGTTTCTACAGTGACTAAAAAATGCAAATCGAAGTTCATCAACTTCTAAGTTCTGTGATAGCGACAAAATGCGAGAAAACACTAAAAATTAGAGGTAACTTAAAATGTGAAAATTTGTGAGGTAAAACATCCCATTTTTGTCCAATTTGAAGTAAAAACTACTGAATGGATTTAAATAAAACTTTACAGTAATGTAACTTACATATCAGAATAACACATAGGCTTCTTCTTCATTCTCTTCTCTCTTTATAATTTTTTAAAATCTTATATGTATTTACTGTACTTTAGATTATGTATTTAAAAAGTATATTATGAAAGAGGAAGGAAATAAGTTGTTTAAATGATACTCGTATAAAACTGGTTGACATTAATTGAACATTTATACAAGGAAAAACATTTATAAAGGTTCCGTTCGATGAGTAATTAATAAAATACGTAAAAATGCTCTAAGAAGCTACTAGATTTTTTTAAATGTATTGGTCAAACAAAAAAAAGATTAAGCTATCATTAAATATTTTTTATTAAATTATTAAAATTATGTTAAACAAATTTCGTATTTTTCTTTCCTCAGTGTGGAATAACACTTCAAAAATGTTCAAAAATTTCGTATTTTTTAAGTGTTATCATATTAGTTACTTTACATCTGTACAGCTCTTGAATAGTTTAATTACTTTAAACATTCCAAACTATCAATATTTTAAAAATAACACTATGTGCAAGCCGAGGCCAGCGGCCTCGGCGCGGGGCCACAATGTTGTAGTAACCCGATGGTTGTGGGTTCCATTCCCACACGAGGGAATTAAATATTCTCTGGCACTTAGACAAAAGCGCGGCATTGAGTTCCGCCACTCAAACAGCAATATCTCAAAAAGATTTGGCGGAAAGTGGCGAACGGAGTGTTTTAAAACTATTTTCCCTCTGCTTACCCTGCTGTGTGCGTGATGCAGCGTGAAGCTGATTTATTTTTATTTACAATGTACTAGATCATGAATAGTGAAATGAGACACTCAATTATTACAGTTTAGCTTAAAGGTTATTTTATCATTCTTCGTTTGCCTAAGCTAAATTTAAATTGGCCTAGACTGCCTAGGTCACGTTGATTCCGCTCAAATTAAATATGAGGAAGAAACACCTAGTACATGCAAACCGAACGAGGCCAATGTGATAGCTTACGGAAGTGGTAAAGTTGTAAATTTTTGAAAATAAGAACAATCATCGTGATCGATGACGTATTTGGAATTAATGTACCTTTTAGTAGTATGTTGTATGTAGATTGTATGATATAGTCGCGGCTTAGTTCTAAATGTAGCGTTGGATTCCATTTCTCATTAAGCGATGTCTGAAAAGTGTCTAAAAAGAAATAAAAGTGGCCCAGGACAAAATTTTATCTATGCGAAGTGCGGGAGATACATAATAAACGCATTACTATTAGTCATTTTACGAATCCAGATTTATTGATTGATTGATACAAAAGGTATAAAATTAATTGAAACATTCGTATAATCGTCGTCATAATAGGCACATGTATGTATATATTAATATAATTTAGATCAGATATCCATTAAACTATTAAATTTCCATTAAATATATATAAATATTGTTATAAAAAAAACAACGTAGTAAAATTTGATATTATTTGAAAATATGGAACAGAACAATTCTTTTCGAGATGTCTCGTATAATCGGGTTAAATCAGACATTTTTAGCACACCTTTTCTATTACTACTGTGGTTCGTAATCACAGAAATTGTTGGCAATGATGTATATGTATATAGATATAGATATATATTTTTTACGTTCATAATTATATATTTACAACTACATATTATAGAATAATGTCAAGTAGTAGTATAAGGTCAAATAAGTCGATGAATCATAATATAGATTATTATAAATATCTGATTTATTTTTATTATTTACTAGTGGACGCAGCTTCGCCCGCTTATTTGCCTAGCCATAGGGGTGAATTAAAAAAAAAACCATGAAACACGTGTCCAATGAAATATATTTATTTAAGAGTCTGAATTATAAAAGTCGGTGTGGATTTAAAAAAAATCTATACAAAGTTTCAACGCCTATTTCATCCCTTTAGAGTTAAAATTTTTCGAAATCCCTTCTTAGTGGATGTCCAGATTACGAAAATAAACATCTGTCCAAATTTTACGTTTCTACGCACAGCGGCTGTACGTGCGTCTTACCTCAGTCAGTCGGAACATTTCCTTTTATATATATATATATATATATATATATATATATATATATATATATATATATATATATATAGATTAGAACAAGTGAGTGAAGTGGTGTACTTGGGAAGTATGTTCAGTAGAGATGGAAGATTCGAGATGGATGCGGAAAGGCGTATTACTGCCGGTAACAGAGTTAACGGACCCTTAGCTGCATTGATGACTTGAATGTCGAAACGTCAGCACAGCTGCGCGTTTGACCGTACATAATGCAGTTTTGATGCCGGCACTGTTATACAGCAGCGAAACGTGGGTATTACAGAAGAAGAATGAAAGAAAGATGAATGCCGTGGAGATGCGATCTCTTCGTAGGATATGCGGAGTCTGCTGAGCTGATCGAATCTGCAATGAAGAAGTACACAGAATGGCAGGTACTAGCGAGTATGTCACACGGTGAGAATGAAGAAAAAAGTGTACATCTGTTTTGGGCACGTCGAACGAAGGAGTGATGAAAGAATGGCAAAAAAGATTTATGATGGGAAAGTGAGTGGTAACAGAGATAGGGGGAGACCTTGGTTGACCTTCGAAAACACAATATCAAAGATACTGGAGGAAGGTCACGTAAAAGGCATGAGGACCCCCCCAAAGGGTATGTATGAAGACGTTGATGCCACTGTCATGCCAAGAGGTTTGTAGAGACCGTAGCGTTCGGCGCACCGTTCTCTCTGACTACCCCGCTAGGGATAAAGCGAATAGGGATATAAAATATAAATATCTGATTAATTAGTTATTGTTTAATAACATGATTGATTCCGACTTCTGGTTAGGTTAGTAAATACTATTAAAGATTCGTTTTTATAAAATAACATTAAGTACAGGTACAGCTCGCGAGATCTAAGCTGAGCTTTGTATTTGAGTGAAAGTGTCAAATATGTATTGTAGGTGTACGTCAGCTTACCCGGCTTACACCTCTTGTACTGAGGGCACTATAACATATTTAAAAGATAAGATTTGCACTATCGCTTTACAGGAACGGAAATATGTATGTGACAAAGCAGTAAAAAAAACGTGGGACAACGCTCTTCTTGATGATAGAACGGAAAACTTCATAATTAACTCAAACAACATTTTACCTCTTGTCTGATACAAGAGGTAAAATTAAGACGATGCAATCTCCGGCGTAGAAGACTTGATATCTTTTTTTATGTACAATTTTTTTTATTGATTACTAATAGTAAATTTAATTTCTTAAATTATTTTTCTGGCTCTACTCTTATAATCATTCACACAAATGCATGCAAAGCTCAGCTTGAGCCTCGCGAACTGTATATTTGTTTAGGAAATCGCGCAAGAAATTCTTGCAAACATTGAACAGGAGCAACGCGGAATGTTATATGTTTCGGATTTTGTTTATTTGAATACTAAATAATAATATTAACAGTAATAAATTGTT
Organism: Heliconius erato x Heliconius himera; assembly: GCA_013421005.1. Lineage (NCBI taxonomy): Eukaryota > Metazoa > Arthropoda > Insecta > Lepidoptera > Nymphalidae > Heliconius > Heliconius erato x Heliconius himera. The sequence continues at coordinate 17,319 of JAATLQ010027509.1, forward strand.
ATTTGGCATTCGTCGATTTATTATTTGTAAAAATATTTTTCTTAAATTCATTTAATTGTATTTTTATGTGCATAAAATAAATTGGTACATTATAATGTTTTAAATAAACAAAGTAGGAATGGTCAATGGTCATGTATTCGATTTCAAATCGCAGATAAAAAAATATTTTTATCTACATATTTAACTTGGAGAAAACCTAGGATAGGAAGGTATAAGTACTCACACCGGAGACAGAATGCGTAAAATTGAAAAATAAAATATTGTGAAATTCATTTATATTTCGAAATAAAGTACATGAGCGTGTTATATTTTTGATATAATTCCATTTTGAACGTGCTAATACAAGATAAAACTCAAATTCATACTTATGTAAATTATTCACAGTTGGTCACTGCCAAAACCAGCTACTTACTATCTTGCCATTTTTAAAATATCGGTTAAAATCGGAAAATCTAAATTTTTAATTTGAAATAAAGTAGCAGCTTTGGTTGGAACGATAAAAATGTTATTGTACTTGTTAATGGTATGTAATTAAACGTTTCACGTAACGTACCTACGTTGTTTTGTTCCAAAAGTATGTAGGTGGTTTATGTTCTGTAATGAGACTTTATGTTCAAAATGTGTTTATTTTTGTATTCAAAGTGTTGTTATGATTACATATTTAAATTACCTATTTGTATATTATCCAATCAGTCCATTTTTAGTCATGTTCTTTTTATTGTGGACTTCCCTCAGTTATAATTTCAAGGTTAATTGCGAAACGTATGATGATAAATCAATAAATTATGTTCATATTCTAAATGCGATGTCCAAAGGAGTCTAGAGCTAGTCGGCCGAGTGGTGAGGCCGATAGTGAATGTGGTGGCCTTCACATTGCACGCGCTGACCAAGATATGCTGATGTAACGCGCCCAGCGGCACACTGACCGAGGACCGAATGAGTTAGTCGAGCCACCTAAATACTAACAACAAGAGAAAGTTTGCTACGCACTTATTGTGTTTTCTGGTGACAAGACCAGAAACATACCTATAGTACCCATTATTTGGTCAGAGTACACACTTTTAGCATGCTGTTTTCACCAAATATTTAATATACTTTGGGATTATTACCCGATCTCTGTAAAAGGAGGGTCTCCATTTTTTTTTATTCAGTGCATTTATGATGCAAAATGTTAATTTATTTTATTTTTTATTGTTATGTCAAAATAATTCATTGAAAATATAAAATCGAGTATAATGTCAAAGTTAGAAACTGAATGAAACGTTTTAACAATCATACGTCTATAATTTGAAATTGATATAAAAAGGAAGTTATACGTATAATGAAAGTTTATAATATTATTATAAATATTTGAGTTATCATATTTGTCAATACAATGCAGCGTAATGGTTAGCATAATAATCTTAATAAAATAAAAATCTTTATCTCAGATCACAAAAGTAACGTTATAAAAAAATGAGAGAAAGAAGGTGACATCTATGATGCGAGATATATTTTACTTATGTGCTGTACCTATTGTCCTGAAAATGATATAATACACAATACATCTATACTATTTACATCATAGCCAATATATATCAATACTTATGATATACTAAAACGATACCATATTCTGTTTACGTATTATCGATATATGGTTCCATTGAGGTCATAACATTAAACTTCACTTCTAATTACCACGGAAACCTTCCATCCCACGCTTTCCATAGGCAGTGACCAAATTGTCAATGACACATCGAATATCGACTATGATTTTAGTTGTTTCCCATTAACTTTTCTAATATATTTTTTTTAATTAACCTAAGTCCATAACATTGTAATACTGACTCATCGGCAATAAATGAAGCTCAGAAATTAGATCATAGACTACCAATGCCACCGATCTGACACAATGTTCTCATAAAAATAAGAAACGGACATTTTTCATCAGTATTTATAGATTTAGGCACAAAATTAAGTTTACAAATAATAGTTTTGGGTCCAATGTAATTTTAACTTCTAAATGTTTTTTTTACACATTGTCCTGTGTGGTAAAATATTAAAAGGTAAATTATATTAGTAAGTTATGTTTAAAATAATTATTTTTGTTACGTAAAAATAAACCGCTTTTATCCTATTTTCTTTTATCTTATATTCCTCCTATTCAATGATAATAAATATCTAATATTTTAATATTATTTTTCATTGCCAATAATTAATCATACATTTTATTAATCCATTTACAAATTCTATAGTTAAATTTTAAAAATCACTTTCATACTTTTCACAATAATTGTCCTAGAAAATAATAGTAAAAGAGAAATGGAAGCAAACTAAGACAATATACAAAAATTCCCACGTAACTGTAAACATATAATTGATATTCACTTTCTATTTCACTTTAACCGTTACGAGAAATATCGATCAATTATAGGATTGTCAGGCGAGTCGTGCCGCGAGGGCACAAACGCGACTGGTTGTGGGTTCAATCCCTCGAGGAAATGAAATATTTATTTAAATTTAAACTTCCTTTACTTCGAATCTAGTATCGAAGCAAAGTACGGCGTTGAGTTCCGCCACTCAACAATGCCTACAGAATTCGACGGAAAGTGGGGAACGGAGTTTCTTAACTTTAGGTTACCACTGCCTACCCTGCTGTGTGCGGGATATATCTACCCTGCTGTGTGCGGATTTTTTTTTACTTTGATTTATAGGATTGTTTTGCAATCAAAGAAGATTTGGGTGAGTGGAAAAATATTTTCATTTTATGAACTTTCAAGACTTCATTCTCCTAACAGATGCCGCCCCTTTACAGACTTTCAATAATTTAATATAATTTTATATAACTTACTTGCCTGAAGTATTTGACGTTAGACATATATTTTCATATTATATATAAAAAAATAAATGTGACTTAAAATTCTCTAACTTCCTTTTGATATTTTGTTTGTTTTGATGAATCTAAAAATATTTAGATATTTGATTGAAATTTATTACTCGTTGCAATTCAGCAAATAATCCCATTATAAACTGTCAGAATTTTAACCAAAACTAGACTACTATAAAAAAATATATTTCTAGAATGATAGACGATAAGTACGATATAGATTTCACAATAGATAAATGAAGCTAAGATATTTGTAGGGACGGCGTCTGACTGTAAACGCGATATTTAAGAATTCCATTCGAAACTCAAGACAATAATTATATTATTAAATCATTTTTCTCCGACATATTTTCTCTCGAATTTAAGCAGAAAACGTATAATGGAGTGTCTTGTCACTGGATCCTCTCTGTCTATCTTGCTGTCTTTAAAGAATATCCATATATATTTACCCAAAAACGTTTGTCGGACATTTAATTATTTGCTCGCATGTAAATTCATGTATGTAAATAAAGAACCTCTGGACTAGCATTGTAAGATCCACAAACAAATTCGGAGCCAAGTATATTTTCGATTGATATGTGAATGTAGATTATGCTTTTACAGATCAAACCGACGATTGATCTGTATCATTACGTGATGAAACAATGTGCTCGCTGTTTAGTAACGTTACATTATCTCTTAACGATAACCCACTTTTGATACATCACGTATATGAAATCTATAAAGAAAGACGAGAGAGACTTTTTAGAGTCCTTTAAGTGTATTTTATTATAAAAAAATAAAAAATAAATCAGCTTCACGCTGTATCCCGCACACTGCAGGGTAGGCAGAGGGAACCTAGTGTTAAGACACTCGGTTCCACACTTTCTGCCGAATTCTGGAGGCATTGCGTGTTGAGTGGCAGAACTCAACGCCGCGCTTAACCTCGACACCAGAGCGAAGAAATGGAAATATAAATTTAAGTAAATATTTCATCTCCTCGAGTGGGGATCGAACCCACAACCAGTCGGTTTTTACAGTCACACTTTGTGCCCCTGCGCCACGACTGGCCTCATATTTTATTATAAGGATATAAATATAAAATATATTAAACCACTATTCCTAATATATTTTATAATATACATTGTACACGCTTGAATTGTTTTTTTTATCAAGGATTTGAAGCGAAACTTCTAAATTTTCGCATGAATATATGAATTTTGTAGACAATGGACAATGAATTATAAGTTAGTAATGTTAATAGGTTAAGGCTCTTTGGTCATAATACTGCAATTTGCATTTGTGTTTAATGTGCAGTAATATTATCATACGTGATGTATTTTAATATTTGTATGTTTCAAAGAAAGCAAATTTTATAGAATATCGTTATAGTAAATAGCATTGTAACCAGTTTTAAGTTAGGGAAATACTTATAGATATAACCCAAGTGGGTTCACCACGTGGTGAAGTACTTAGGTGGTATTTAAAACAACCGTGCATGAAATTTCCCCTTTTTAGTCAAGCCCTAAACACAGTCTCAAAAATATTGTTTATACCTAAACACGCAATAAGGCTAGATTGAATTAAGTTTCCATTGTATTTGATTGTCATATCCAAATTAAAAAAAAATCAAATCAGCTTCACGCTGTATTCCGCACACAACAGGGTAGGCAGAGGGAACCTAGTGTAAAGACACTCCGTTCCCCACTTTCTGCCGAATTCTGGAGGCATTGCGTGTTGAGTGGCAGAACTCAACGCCGCGCTTAACCTCGACACCAGAGCGAAGAAATGGAAATATAAATTAAAGTAAATATTTCATCTCCTCCAGTGGGGATCGAACCCACAAATTAAATAAGCAATAACAAAGAATTAGTGAAAGCATTAGCACAGATTCGTACAATGGCTGGTAAACGCTTTCCTTTTGCCTTACCTTTGTTACCTGTTGCTCTTTCATGACCCCTTATCGGAACGGTGAATGTATTCTTGATTTGATTATCTTAAATGCTATACTATAGCTTGGAGTGCTATGCTTATCTGTTTTATATAATTTGTTTCCACATTATTGTGATATGTTCCTGTATCTACTATGTTTACAGGTTATATTGCTTTTAATTCTAGTGTTAAATGGTTTTCTAAAATATAATAAATCTTTATCTCATAAATATTCCTCCACTGAGCGAAAGGTCTATGGATTTAAAATTAAAAATATTACACTATTTACTATTGCATTTTGGTTATTTTATATTGTGGTTTATTTCTCACGTTGGGCATTTACTTAAGACAGGTATATTATTTTTTATTTAAAAAAAAAGAATATTAAAATACTTTTGTATCTACTACTGAAGTTTATAGGTTTAATTATCTGGGAAATGTATACACGTTACAATTGAATTTCGTTGTAACGACAAAGACGCATTGAGGCCAAGATCGCGAGATTTACAGCCACTATACAAGTTATCACTTTTAGTAACAGATTAAAAAGTATATGACATTAAACGTATCCTTTGTTTTTCTTTAGTAAGCGTATAAACTAAACTTAAATAAATTTAAACTTTTTAATATTTAAAGTTTTTATTAATATTTACAATAATACAAAGATTATTTTACTTTGATATTACCTTAGGTATTTTCGCCCGCGAATTTGGAGATTAATAGACACAAATGACACTAAAATTTCAAAACAATTTTACAAAAAAGTATTTATTCTACATGTTCTGGACATTATTGAATGTACACAATATGTGTCTTAGGTAAAATATTTATTAAAAAATCTATTTAAGAAAAGTAGCGGGATTCCGCTTAATAAATATTTTTCTTTCGTAAGTGTGGAATAACACTTTAAAAAAATATTTAAAAACGTATATTAGGTATTTCTAGTGTATAATTAAAATTAGGAAATTGCAATAAAGGATGTTGCAATGTTATTCCCCAAATATATATTTTTTTCTATTTTAGGGTTACATAAAAGCCCTAAGCAGACTGCATTTTTTTCTCTTATTGGCCTGTCTAGTCAGGCAATCTTCTTGAAAGCCCTCGGGAAACGGAGAACAAAAGACCTTATATGAACTTTAATACGGAAATACCGTAGCAGAGCTACTTTAGACTAATATCTATATAATAACATACAATAACAGTTTTGCTATTTTTGTCTGTTATCAAATAATTCTAATAAATAATATTTTAATTTTACAGATCAGTTGAAAGGTACGTGCGGGTAAAGTGGAGAGATGTCCGTGTAGGAGATTTAGTCCATCTTTCAAACAACGAAGCAGTACCGGCAGATATGGTGTTGTTACATTCCTCAAATCCTTTGGGGATTTGCTATTTAGACACGTGCAATCTTGACGGTGAAACTAATTTGAAACAACGAGTTGTGGCACCGGGATTTAAGGAAAAAGTAAGTTGTTGATAATAATGTGTAGATGTTAAGATACTTCTGTACCCCATTTCTTTCAGGTTCTAGACGTATAACGCGTAAATCAAAGCCGCGCTTAGCCTCCTCATCAAACCTCGAGGCCAGTCGTGGCGCAGCGGCACGAAGTGTGACTGTAAAACCGACTGGTTGTGGGTTCGATCCCCACTCGAGGAGATGAAATATTTACTTAAATTTATATTATTTTTTTTATATTTCCAATTTATTTAATTTTTTATATTTCCATTTCTTCGCTCTGGTGTCGAGGCTAAGCGCGGCATTGAGTTCTGCCACTCATCACGCAATGCCTCCAGAATTCGGCAGAAAGTGGGGAACGGAGTGGCTTAACACTAGGTTCCCTCTGCCTACCCTGCTGTGCGGGATACAGCGTGAAGCTGATCAAACCGAGGAAATGAAAATATTAGATATTTCATTTCATTTATTGAGAATTAACCCACAACCTATATTCGCCTTTATTTGTTTATATTTTTCACTTACCTTTTAAATAAATGGACATTGCTTTTATAATATAATTTTTGGATTAAAATTAAAACAATGGCATGTACAAAAGCTTTAATTTCAGTAGTATACAAAGGCCAAAATTAAATAATTCCGGTAATTTTGTCCAAAATGTAGTTCATTAACTAGTTACTCAGTGAACTGTTACCTCGCTTTGTGTTTAACCTCAATTTCCTATCAAGCTTCTTGCATAATTCGATGGGCACGGTAACTATAGAACTACTAGCTATCACAACAATCACTACAGTCAATACTGTGACTGAATTGTTAAAACACTTTCACTAAAATTAGCATCTTCGGAAACCATGACAATAACGTGACAATATCTATTAAGCAGTCTTGTTTTCCCTACTTTTTTATTCCTATCGATTTATAAATATAATTCTTTTATTTCAGCAGCTAGAATTTTCACCAATGAAGTTCCGAAGTTCTGTAGAAGTTGAACGGCCATCTACCAAAATTTATAGGTTTACTGGAACTATTTCTCATCCGAACGGTTGTCGTGTGCCTCTTAATTCAGAGAATCTCTTGCTGAGGGAGTGCACTATTAAAAACACAGATTACGTAGAAGGCATCGTTGTTTATGCTGGACACGAGACCAAAGCAATGCTTAATAATGGTGGACCAAGATATAAATGTTCTAAGTTGGAAAGGAAAATGAACACAGACGTCATATGGTGTGTTCTGGTACTGCTTTTTCTTTGTTGTGCAGGAGCAGTTGGTTGCAAAGTATGGTTCGATAGATACAGTCCTCTTCTATACAAATACACGCCGTTCATTCCCCATGCAGACAAACCGGCATACGAAGGGCTACTTATATTTTGGACCTACATAATAGTGTTACAAGTAATGATACCAGTTTCTTTATACGTTACTATAGAAATGACAAAGCTCTTGCAAGTGTATCATATCCACCAGGACATAGAAATGTACGACTCAGTGACGAACACGAGAACGGAATGTCGGGCGTTAAATATAACGGAGGAATTGGGGCAAATTAGCTATCTATTCAGTGATAAAACTGGAACGTTGACGGAGAATAAAATGGTTTTCCGACGATGTACTGTTGGCGGAGTGGATTACGATCACCCCCCGGGGCCCGAAGCGGAGCCTTCTTCAACCCTACCTCCAATAGTTACACCCATTACAAAAGTATCTCCGAATAGAAGAATGCTGCAACATATTCTTGATAGCAACGATGCACAACACACTCAAAAGGTACGTACCGAAGTTATTTAACTATTATTAGGTACTTTGTTTATTTCTTATCTGTCATGTGTAAATATGATTACATGATTAATATTATACGTTTTTCCTCGATTTTATCTTTTTATATATGAGATGTCTAAAAACAAACACTATTAAATCTTATAATTTATTTATTGCACAAATAACAAAATGGTGTAGGAATATTTATGAATTACGACTTCAACAAACATTAGCCATCCACGCGAAGCTGGGACGCGCCACGATTGTCCTATTAGTCCCGCTATTCTTTTACTCGTTTATTGGCATTTTAAACTTAATTTTTAAACATACGCAACCTTCAATGCATTTTTGAATAGCCTTCATGTCATAAAGAAAAAGATTAAGCGTAAAGTGCTTATTCGAATTAATTATTAAATAAAGAATACTTAAATGCTTTAGTCACGGCCAACTACATCAATGATACATAAAAAACCACTACATATTCAGTTCAACTTATTTACTGATAGTAATGAAATATTTATTTATGGAACGTATTATTTTATCTAACAATAAAAGTTTATATACATTTTTTTCTGTATAATATCTAAAATTATACTTTCAAATTTAAAAATTCTGTTTGAAATACATATTTTGAATACATATCGACAATTATTGTATGTATGCTAATGAATGTTACTTTCTCCAAGTAATATAACATTTAATATTTATCACTTATTTTAGTATCAGTTATTTTTACTACTCACTCGACTCGGACTCGGTTCCTTACCATTATCTATATAAATATGAGAAAGAAATCACTTAAATATTTATTCTATTCAGTTTTTTAGTATTTATTGTTATTAGCCGCAGCAGAAATACTGCATCTGTGAAAATTTCAACTGTCTTACTATCACGGTTCATGAGATACAGACTGGTAATAGACGGACGGACAACGGAGTTTTAGTACTAGAGTCTGGACCCTACCCTTTTATCCTTTGTGTACCCTGAAAATTAGAAAATAATATTGTTACTTAATACTTTATAACAATATTGTAGGCATAGGGTAAATCTTTATGGGCTACTATACAGCTTTTGAGAATTTCCAAATTCTCGATGATTTACTGTATCTTATTATTTTGAATATCATGAGTATATATTCATTATCTTAACTTAACTTTTTGGTACATACATTTACTGCTACATTTAAAATATACGTTTCGCAAATAGATTGTTTTCAAGTATGATTATTTATTTAATATTATGAACCTAAATAGAAGTCATCGTCACACAAATGTGTTTCTGTAAACCCGAAATCTGTGGATTCGATTGAAGTTCTGAAAATTGAAGCATTTAATATTTTCATTTCTGCGTTCTAGTAACAAAGCCATTCCACACACAATGTCTTGAAACTTGGCGCAAAGTAGGGAACTGAGTGTAGCTAACATTAGGTTACCTCTGCCTACCCTGCTATATGCGGAATACAGCGTTTTTAAATCTAAATATTAATATCAGGTAAGGGAGTTTCTTCTGATCCTCGCCGTCTGCAACACCGTGGTGGTCAGTCAGCCCCACGTCGACGCGATGCAGATGTCAGGCTCGAGCAGCGAACAGTTCCACTCCCAGAAGACCTCGCGCTCCAACGGCACGCTACGATCAAACGACAAGTGAGTTTAGTATTAATTATTGGATTTAGTGATAAATAAGTTTTTATTCTTACTTTAATATATTTATTGGCTTTCAATTAAGTTGATAATTTGGTAATTAATTGGAAGTACAAAATAAAATCGTTTGCTGCATTATTTTTTTCAATAAAAAGGAATTGAAATATGAATAGGTAAATATTCATATAAAATAGGTTACTCTTTTTATTAGATAACATTTGGTTTGGTTTGCTTAAACTAACTATAATTTTTCCAAATTAGATAACAAAAATAATATCTTTATTGAATAGTTGTTCCTATAAGATCACAGTAATTTATACTTTTTATTACACACCCTAACATGTTTGGTTTGGTTAAATTTTTCAAAATTATTACAAAAGTAATATCTATATTTGAATGATTGGTTTGGAGGTACGCTAGATTAACTGAGTCCCGGTCCACGACGCCGTCGCCGCCGCCCTCCACCACGTCGCCGCTGCGGCTCCGCCTGCCGAGGCTGCTCGGCAGCCGCGAGGAGAGCATCAGTGAGCCTAGTACGTCGGCTGAAATACAGGTATACTTGGATCTATAAACTGGAAACTATAAAAAAACAAACTTTAAAAAATAACTCCTTTTGATTCTCGTGGTCTTCCTTGAAAGGGTGTGCTATAATAAAATGGTATTCGAATCCGGCGGCTAGAACTTTTTTTTATATAATGTTGCAAAATCTTCTTTTATAGGTTGATCAGTATATCCATAAATAGTTAAAAATAACAAAAATATGTATTGCTTATTTCTAAGAACAGTTACAAGTTATTTGATTTTATATTATTTTACCTCGTCAATTACAATATGAACAAAAATATATTCTAATACTAGCGGACCCGGACGCGGCTTCGCCCGCTTAAACTTTACGAATGCTTATAGATATATTTAGGAAATTGTTTGTGAAAATATGTAACTAATTTAAATAAAAAAAATATAAGTAAACGTAACCATAGTAAAATATTAATAAAAAAACTAAACAAAACCAGCTACATTATTAATAATTTTATCTCTTTCTGTCTTTCTATTTCCCCGAGCTAATATCCAGAATAACTGAACTAATT
>JAATLQ010027519.1:0-14411 GCA_013421005.1 Heliconius erato x Heliconius himera
ACATATACTCTCGTAGTCACAATATTGAAATATGAATTATAATGACAAGTTGTCTTGACAATATCTTAGAACGTAATGAACACGAGTACCGTGTCGTTTGTGCTTTTATTGGAAATCCACCGGAAAAGACGCAGCACACTACCGCCACTTAATACAATCGATAATGGAAACAATATCAAATGACGTACTTGTATTCACAGCGACACCTATTACTACATTATAAAGAACTTATGCTAACACAACAAACGTTTAAAGTTTACTATAAATATATCTAAAGTTAATATAATTAACAATTAATAAGGGCGTCGTGGCGCAGCGGCACAGCATTTTACTATAAGCGCGACGATACTGGGCTCTATTCCTACTCCTACAGTAAATTAATAATTTTCATTATCCTACTTTGACGAGAAGAAAAATATCGGTGTTGAGTTCTGCCACTCAACACGCAATATCTTAATAAATTGGGCCGAAATTAGACGAAGAACGAAGTTTCTCAACACTACGTACACTCTACCGACCCTGCCATATGCGGGATAAAGCGTGAAGCTAAAAGACATTAATAATTATAAAACGTTCTCTTTCACTTATTTTCTTTCAGTCTCGACAATATAATATCTTATTCGTCGCTCAATGTTATGACGTGAATTATTCATTGTATATTTCAGTCTTCATACAGTCTGAGCTCGGAATCATGTATGTTTGACGGCGTTTTTGAAATGAGAATGACGGTTCGATTTGCACGAACGAGCTTTTTATTCTCGAAATTTTGTATGAATATATGTTGAATCTTATGATTTTTTATTTTGAATCTTCGTGTTTATTTTTGTTTCAGTTATAATAAGTTTCTAATATATCTATAATGAGTTGTAAACAAATATAACATACATAAAATTATAAAGAAAAATGGGGAAAGCAGTGTCTTAACACTAGGTTCCCTCTGACTATCCTGCTGTGTGCGGGATAGAACGTGAAGCTGATAAAAAAAAGAAAAAATGTATAGGTACATCATAAAAAAATTAAATTAGCTTCACGCTGTATCCCGCACACAGCAGGGTAGGCAGAGGGAACCTAGTGTTAAGACACTCCGTTCCCCACTTTCTGCCGAATTCTGGAGGCATTGCGTGTCGAGAGCCGCGCTTAACCTCGACACCAGAGCGAAGAAATGGAAATATAAATTTAAGTAAATATCACCTCGAGTGGAGATCGAACCCACAACCAGTCGGTTTTGCAGTCACACCTCGTGCCGCTGCGCCACGACTGGCATCATAATTTTTCAATATGATTTTTTTATGTATTTACTGTAAATTTACGACATCGAGTGTTAACTACACATAGGTACGTGTAGTTCTCACTCGATGCTGTCGGCACAACTAAAAATAACTTAATAAATTAATTTTATTTCCTTTCCTCTGGAAACAAGATAAAACGCCTCGTTGAGTTCCGTCATTCAAAATGCAATATATCTAAGAAGTGAAACAAATATAATATACGTTGCGATATATTTTAAAAAGAGTATGGCTTAATTGGATAGAGCGCTTAGACAATTTTCGTGTTGATATGTATTTAAATTTTTTTTTAGCTGGACGCAGTATCCCGCACACAGCAAGATAGATTCAGGATAAAAGTCATAGGGTTAAGACACTTCGTTTCACATTTTCCGCTGAATTCAGAAGGCATGTTGAGTGGCCGAACTCAACGCCGTGGTTTGCCTCGACACTAGAGCGAAGAAATTAAAATATTAAATATCTCATTTCCTTGAGTGCGAATCGAACCCACAACCTGTCGCGTTCATAGTCACATTTTGTGCCCCTATTTTTTGTACTCTAGAGAATACAATCAGATTCTAAAGAATATGTTTATTTTATTTATACACATTTAGTTTTTTTTATTATTTTTAAGCTGCTTTATAATGGTACAATACAAACACATAAAAGGTAAAGCAACGCATAACTCACTAGTAGCGAAAAAATCTTCTTGTGCTCAGTACATTTTTATCATTTTTTATTTTACCTTCCAGGCCTAGCAAAAGGCTAAACCCAAAAGGGAAAATGTTCATATAGGCTTTACAGTTTCATATTCTGAGCTCGTTGAGCGATTCCGGTTGCTTTATGTGGAGCTACTATGCGTGTAGTAGCTCAGAGATTTTTAAAGTCCTCCATTCCTTTTTAGTTTAGTTTTATTGTACGTAAATAAATTTATCTATAGATATAGCGTTTCTCCATTATATATTTTCTCTTTCTGGTCTCTTAGTTTTCTAATTTTAAGCATTTTAAAGAATTTACATGATTTATTAAAGGAAAAACCATTAAGCTGTGCTCATTTAGAGGAAACAAAAATAATTGTAGTCTATAAGACCGAGTAATATCGTACTAGCCTACTTGTTCTATTAGGATTATGGGAATGTTGAAAAGTATATGATAAATTTAATATAGACCAAGAAATAAAAATAAAATGGGAAAGATTGTGAGAATGGATGTTTGTTCCACTTTCAAATCGATATCGATCTAATTTCGATACTAGATCTGGTAGCAGAACAAACCGATATTCGATCTGGTAACAAGACAATCTGCAGCTTTGAGTTCCGCCAGTCAACACGCAATGTTCCCTATATTCTCTCTTCCTCATATATACACAAATTATGAAGGTATAAACGTTAAAATGCTCGTATATCATCCTCCGCAATAACGGCGATCGCGATAATCACAACAACGTGACGCAATATTCTGTCACGTAAAATATGAAACTTTTGCCATTTTCACTGGAAAAAGAAAACAGGGGCTAAATACTTGAAACGCATTTCACTTTGGTCCCAAACGGCTGATAATGTGATAAATATGGTGATGAGGAACCGTATCTTGCAAAGTGTCCTAAGGCCGAGATGGTCTAATGGCTAGCTTTTTAGGTTAATATTTTTTTAGCTTCACTCTGTACCCCAGATATAACAGAGTAGATAATGGGAACCTAATGTTAAGAAACTCAGTTCCCCGCTTTACGTCAAATATTCGAGATATTGCAATCACACTTTCTCTTGTTATTAGACCGGAAAAATGAAAATAATTCATTATCCCGAGTGGAAATCGAACTCACAACCGTTGTGTTTAAAGTCAGACTCACTGACACTGACCCACTCAAGACATGAGTCTTTTGAATAGATTATGTTTCATTTTCTTATGTGATTGATTACCTAAGTTTAGTAGGGTAAGAAAAAAAAGGGCGTTCAGACACTCATACATTCTTGACTAACTATTGAAAAATGCATAAGAATATTTTGCGTAATCCCTACCTATATTATAAATTCGAAAGTAACTCTGTCTGTCTGTCTGTCTGTCTGTTACGCAATCAGGGCCAAATCGCTAATTCAATTGTAATAAAATACTCATACAGGGATACTTGAGGGTCTTCGTATGAACATAGGTTACATTTTATCTCAATATTTGTAGTATTGTCGATATATACTAATATATTGAAATATTTTTTAATTTGACAGGCAATTTATTCCGCCATGTTAATAACAACCGACCGTTGCTAAGCAACGGTTTGCAAAGTTTATTTGTAGTTATAAGCAAACGTCACCCAAAATGAGCTTGCTTAACGCATACATGGCGTGCGCCGACTCAACCTTATGAGATACATAAAAATAATGTTTTACAAAAATATTGTCCTTGAAATAATGTTTATAAAAGTACGCGATACACAAACCATGTTTATCTCTGAAGCTTGAGCAAAGTAACACAGCAACAACAAGTAACCATTTTAATTAATTTATTTTATATTTGTCGGGTTTTTGTTGTATGTATTTTCTATAATTTAATATTTATCCTTATGAAAATGAATATAATAGTCACTTTTAGCATTTCATCTAGATTGAAATTATAGTTCACTGTATAACGTTCTAATAAATAATTAAGGAGATGTCACTGCGTCGAAATGACCTGAACGGGCAGATGACTGACGGTTTTGTAAATTTTCATACATTTTCGAACTACTGTTAATTTTTATGTAATTATTTGCTGTTTATAATTAATTTCTACTTTACTTTGGTTCTTCGCTTATTCCAGTATTAGTTAGAATTTCTTGAATTTCTTGGTGTGGTGTAAGTTGCGGCCCTGCGCGGCATCGGTATAATATTATTTAAGTATTAAAGAGAGAATTGTTGATTATTTTATCTCGGTTAGATGGTTATCTATACCGTTGTTATACACTTAATAAATTGTGGTTTTAGTTTTTTGGGATTTTATTTGATATTGCTCGCAAAACTTATCATATTTAATGTAGAAAGGACTTTATTTCATATAGTATCTATGTACGCGCGCAAGGAAAACGAGTAAAAAGATTTTTCCCGGGTAAATCAGTAAAATCGATCACTGAAAGTCCAATAAAAATTAGTTCAGTTATTCTGTAATAGAAAGACAGACAGAGACAAAATTTTAATTAATGTAGGTGGTTTTGTTTAGTTTTTTTATTGATATTTTACTATGGTTACGTTTACTTATATTTTTTTCATTTAAATTAGTTAGATATTTTCAAAAGCAATTTCCTAAATATATCTATAACCATTCGTAAAGTTTAAGCGGGCGAAGCCGCGTCCGGGTCCGCTAGTATTTCATAAAAAAAACAAAAATAGATTTGGTAAATGTATAGAATTATTGAACGGTTAATAGGTAAGTTTCACTCCCATCCTTAGAATATTTTTTATTTAATATGCAAATACAGTGTAAAGCTAAAAAAAATAAACGCACATTCCTTTGAATAAAACATAACCCACAACTGTCGTTTACAGTGAGGCACTACACAACATCACCATACTAGCGTCGATCAAGTATATTAACAGGAAAAATAAATATTATTTATATTTACCCTTCCTTCCGATAAAATGGTACCGACAAAAATCATTTCTTAGAGTGCAAACACACACAAGTATATTTTACAATCAAATAAATTTTAAGTTTGTTTTCTTTTATTTGCCCGATGTTTTTTTTAATTACTTATTTTGTACTAAAATACTGTAGTAAGGTTTGTCGTGGCGCAGGGGCGTAAGCGTACGACTGTAAGTTCGATTCCCACTCAATTAACACTAGGTTCTGAGGTGCCCTCTATCTATGCACGGGATACTGAGAGAAGCTAAAAAAAATACTGTACATTTTTTATTTTAACTTTATTCGTTAGTCCAATTAACCAAATTTAATATTAATACACTATTTCTGTACCCTAAAAATAGACTACGAAACGCTTCTCGCATATCAGGATAGAGAAAAGTTAAGACATTTCGTACTTTTCAAATTTCAAAACATTGTGTTTTGACCGGCGAAATTCAAGGCTGCGATTTGCCTACCAGAGCAGGAAAATATACCAATAATCATTCCCCCGAGTAGAAATTGAAGCTATAACCATCGCGTCTACAGAAAAACGGTGTCTAATTGCGCTACGACGGCCTCAATAAATAAAAAGTAATATATTATTAGTAGCACTACACAACATAATACAATCATTTTATTCTATAAAATATATGTAAGAGAAAAATTAAATATTATATTGTAACAAGATGTATAATTCTTGTTATATCAATACATATTCTATGAATGCAAATAGCCTGAGCATCGGAAAACTCCCAGTCATAGAATCGTCTGCTTACTTTATACTTTTACAGATATTGAAAATTTCAAACTAATATAAAGGTTAATGTTCTAAGGGTACTAAAAATTGTACGTGATTTGTTGTCTATAGAATCGTATTTTCGACGTCAAATTTAACATCGTTCTCTAACATCTTTAGTCACTAAGGTAGTGACTAAAGATGTCGTCGTGGTTAAATTGGTAATTTCATCGACTTTACATAATATGTTTTTTTCTTTTTTTTTTAGCTTCATAGCACTCTATGAAGCTAGACTTTCGGAGCTCAACGCGAAGGCTTAGAGCAAAGAAATGTAAATATTAATAAATAATAATTAATTCCCCCTAACCGGAATCGAACCCACAATCGTCACAATACAATCACAAGCTTGTGACCCTCCGCCACGATGGCCTTACAATACGACAGTGGGTCCAAATTCCACTCACAATTATAGTTTGAAGTTCGAATTTTCAATATCACTTTGTCTACAATATGTTCTTATATTATTATTCTAGATACATATTTTATGATCATTCCCAGGCCATGTCTCGAAAATAAAGCGGAAAGTTGGGACTATCTTTAAACTAGGTTCCTATGACTTACCCCGCTATGAGTGAGAAAAGCGTACAGCTAAAAAAAAACCAAGTAATCCATTACACTATTCTATACGTAAGCTCTAATTAATGCTAATTTAAAACCAAGTAATCCATTACACTATTCTATACGTAAGCTCTCATTTCCAATACAACCTCGTATAGACAAGACATCCGTATTGCGCAAACACGCTTCGTTAAAGAAGTCGAACGTAAACTGTCCGCTGGTGTGATGTCAACCGAGCGCTTTGTGTTTCCTACAAAATTATTGGCAGAAGGGAATTTGTTTCGGCAAATCTTAGTTAGTTTAGATATCATTGTTATTTGTAGTTTAGCTGGCAAAATAAATTGATCGTGGGTTCGATTTAGTTTTGTATATTAATATTTTACAGCTGAACCTTATTTGAGATTGTACGAGCTAATCTCAGAAATTACTGGTTCGATGCGAAAAAAATAATTAACTTCAATCTAGGTTGAACTAAACAAATGGACTACTTGCCAAGTAAGGAAATACCCGTATGTTGCAATAATCTATTTTAAGTGACGGACTGTACGGATTGTGCTCTGCGGTCAGAGTTACCTCGGGCTCTTACTTTCATTTGTCCATACGGTAAAATCTGCAGATGAGATAAACTTGATGTAAATTTAGCTTAAATTTTTGAGTTTCTTCATACATTTTCTACGTTATTTTCGATACATTTTCAATATTTCATGCTACATTCCTTAGAGTATAGCGTCAGTGATCGTCTTTCATGTATTTTAGTATTTTTAGGTGAAACAAAATTTTGCAAGTAAACTACGTCTTCCATGTTCAATTTAAAGCTGATATAGCTTCGCAGAGTAGGCAGAGGGAACCTGATAACCCAATGTAAGACACTTTTCTATTAACCATTTTTGTTTATTACCTTCCACAGAATCATTGCGTGTTAATTGCGGCTTCATTGTCAGGGCGAGTCAATGAAAATATTGAATATTTTCTGCCCCCGAGTGGGATTCGAACCCATAACATTCACATATTTGTCCTTCTGCTCAACGAAATCCTCTATATTTTAAGTAATGCCTAAATGTATATAATTTTTCAGAATTTATTATTCTCATAATCAATTTCTTATCAATTATTTTCCAAATCACAAAGTAATCTAAAGCAGTTACTAGCACAGTTTCACATTTCAAATTAAAAACTAAAGTGCAAAAAGGCAAAGAGAGCTCACTGCACGAATCAACACACTGAAATACTTCAACTTTAAGTAGAGCTGAAATGAAAATTGATTGAGTTTTAAACTTTGTCGAGCTACTTGCTGTAGGTTTTGGCATGACCGCTGGGATAAGATTTAATTAGAATTTTTAAATAAATAATAAATAGACGCTCGTGGAGCAGGGATACAAGCGTGCGTTGTGGGGTCGAGTTCCATTCGAAAGAGTGAAATAATTGATAAGACACTCCGTTCCCCACATTCGGCACATTCACACGCTTGTGCCTCTGTGCTACGAATAATAATAATATTTAAACATATTCTATTCGTATCAATCTTAGACAAAAAGTAACGTTAGGTTCCGTTATCCAACACCAATTTCTCTGCATAAGATGAGAGTCGAAATTAAAATATGTTCTGTGTCTATTCCATATAATACGTATATTTTTTTAGTTAAAAAATACTTAATTTTAAAAAGCACCTATTTATCATAAGCCCAAAAATATCAAATCCATACAAATAAACTCATAACTACATACATTCTAACGTACATACCTAAATGGGAAAAACTTGAAATCTCACGTTCGACGGCGTCGAGCTTTGTGACACACCACTTGAGCGGTATAGAAAATTGAATGAAACATGTGATCGACAGAAATTGAGCGTGTCGGTTGTGTTCGTCATAGAGTCGTTCGACTGGAGGTTTCTGCGAGATAGCTTTAATAGCTGTGTAAGCGTTTTACCTTATAGTTGCACATTTGAATTTGTTGGATTTTTTTAAATCTGTTTGTAGTTCCGTCCTCCACATATTTGGGTAGTATGTTCAGTAGAGATGTGGAAAGGCCTTAGCTGCCCTGATAAGACAACGAAACGTCAGAACAGCTGCGCATTTGGTCGTACACAATACAGTGTTGATACCGACGATGTTATACGGTAGTGAAACGTGAATATTACATGAGAAGAATAAAAGAAAGATGAATAACGTGGATATGCGATCTCTTCGTAGGATATGCAGAATTAGCTTAGATGAACGAGTCTGCATGCAATAAAGGGATACATACAATGGCAAGCACTAACAAAGGAAAAAGAACGTGTTCAGCTAGTTTGGGCACGTCGAACAAATGAGTGATGAAAGAATGGCAAAAAGATTTATGATGGAAAAGTGAGTGGTAAGAGAGATAGGTTTACCTTCGGTTCCCCTTCGAAAACAGAGTATCAAAGATACTGGAGGAATGTCACATAAAAAACATGGAGACCACCAGAGTGTTTCTCGGCATAGATAAGCGTGAAGATAAGTAAGTATTTTTTTAACTTACGTTTTTACTATAATTTGTTGGCTAGACAGAGAGGAATTAGTGGTTTGTTTCTTTGTTTTTCAATTTAAATTTATTTTGAAGATAATTTGTACAGAGTACGTCGTGGCGCAAGAGCACAAGGATAGTGAATTACGCCACTTAACCCGCAATGCCTCAAAAAATTCGGGGGAAAGTAAGGAATGTTTTGTGTTAATAATAGGTTCCCGCTGCATGCCCTGCTGTTTGCAGGATACAGCGTGAAGCTAATTTATATATTTTTATTTAGTTTGTAAAAAAGTGGCCAAAAAATCAAACTTTAAATTAATATCTAAATAACTATAATATACCGAATGCTCACAAAGTCTAATCAATCTGAATGTATTTAACCTTAAAACTTTAATGTATGTTAAGATATAAAAGGGTAATTGCGTACATAGGATACCAATGGATCGTAAGTTCAATTATCAATCGTAGAAAAAAATTAGATAAATGCCTGGTTACAAAAATATATAAGCACAATAGACACGTACGTAACCTAAATAGACCATTAGACGAAAAACGACTTATTCCCAGTATAACCTACAATAATGTTAGCTATTGTTAAACATTAAAAAAAGCAACGTAAGAACTAATTTCCCCACTTAAATCCACTGGCGAGGTCAAGCAGAATCAATTAAAACGGACTTAAACTCAGAATCTGGAGCGCGTTGTAGACAATGTATTTGAGTGGGAGTTAGGTAACTAACGGGAATACCAGCCTAGATCCACAAGTAGCGAAACTTTTAAATTCAATCAATTTCCAGTTCTACAAACCTATTCAGAGTTGAGAATATTTCACAGCGTTGTTAGACGTTCTAAATTTAGTTTAGATTTTAGTTTATTTCTTAGTAGGTTAGAATAGAGCAAAAATATTTTCTATATATCTTCTGTTTTTTACAAAATATTTTGTTTTTAAATTTATTTTAATATTAAAGTACGAATAGACTACGACACTAAACATGGTACGGTCAGAGTGTACAAATGTGTCGCATCAGCCGTTGTATGAACGCGCTGTGTCTAGGTGTCTAGTCTGTCTAGAATAGATGAAACATTTTTGAACAGCTTTGACATTTACAAAGTACCGCAACTCGAACTATAAATGCATTACATTATCATTTCGTATGAATATCTTGGACACGATTTCCGGACACGATACTTAGGAATTGTAGAGATCTGTGCCCACCCCAGAAATTTTACTTACAACAAAATTAAATACAGCGTGAACCTGAAATTAAATATCTCTGGATACGCTAAGGCAGTGTAGACATCACACCACAAAACAATAAATTAAATCTGATTTATATACAAATAGTGTTTATTTAAATATATGTCCAATTTACACTCGATACAAAACGCGGCGACTAAATGACCCGTCAGCAACTATAAACTGAACGCAGGCAAATGGACTGTGATTAATATTCTAATGAAGCGGAAATATTTTCAATATCAGAACGTTTGACTATCTTTATGCTACCTTTTGATTGAAACGTGTTGGTTGTGGGTTCTGGTCAATTAATTTATTTTTTAACTAGCATCTGCTCGTCTTGAGGCCAGTGGTAGCGCAGGGGCACAAAGTGTGCCTGTAAATCGACTGGTTGTGGGTTCGATCCCCACTCGAGGAGATGAAGTATTTATTTACATTTATATTTTCATTTCATCGCTCTGGTGTCGAGGGGAAAGCGCGGCGTTGAATTCCGCAACTCAACACGCAATGCCTTTAGAAATTGGCGGAAAGTGGGGAACGGAGTGTCTTAACACTAGGTTCCCTCTGCCTTCCCTGTTATGTACGGGATACAATTTGAAGCTGAAAAAAAAAATCTGTTCGTGGGTTTGCTAACTAGGACTTCAGTAATATATTATATAAATTGTATGTTTGTATTACACATTGCACATTTCTTCTAAATCATTCTGTCTATCAGCGACAACCATATTGAAATTAATTGCGTATATGGGTAGAAAGTTATTTTGTTCCATACTTTGTAAAGACCAAAAATATATATTAATTATTTTTTCTGGCCATCATAGATTAAAAGGAAAGATCCCATTTTTCATAGTAAGAGTAAGAGAGATTAAACTATTAATAGTATTGGTATAAAAATCAATGTATATTCTTGTAAGAAATTAAATGATCTACAAAAAATGTAATAAATTTATTACACGAACTAATAGAAAATTTTATACCAACTAAAATTAATTCTAATCATACAAATAATATCAATGAAACAATCAAAGTATTCACACATTTTATTTTCATAATTTACGTATTCAACTCACTCAGTGGAAGCGAAGTTGTGCCAAAATAAGGCGTACGGAAGGTACCTTTGCGGAACAGCCGGGATGCTGTGAAACAGTTGTTTAATTTGCCCCGAAACGTTTATTATCTTTAGGGAAATTCAACAAAATCGTGACTCGAATATCTATCCGTATATACTTGTTTTGAAGTACGGATGGTCCATTTCGATTTTTGTATCGTTTTAAGTTACCCAAGTATAAAGTTGGGCACAAGCGTGTGACTGTAAATACGACAAATTATGGATTCGATTCCCACCTGAGGATATTTATAATTCTCATTTCTTCACTCTGGTGTCGAGGCAAAATGCAGCGTTGAGTTTTGCAATTCAATACGTATTTATTATTATTATAATTCAGCGAAAAATGGGAAACGCAGTATTTTAATACTAAGTTTCCTCTGCCTATTCCTCCTCTGGGAAGCTATTTACAAAGTATAAAATTAACTTTAAGTTAAATATGTATAATATTTTTCTTATTTTCGCGATATATTTCGCAAGTAACACGGTAAGCAATAAGAACCTAGTGTCAATACTCTCTGGTCTCCGCCTTTTCCCGGATTTACATTGTGTATTATATTAGTACAGAGATAATTTTTATACGCTTGTTACAACTTATTTATGTTGTTAGCATCTCTGTAGGGAGATTTTTACAAATTTTCGCTACCCAAAGATTCTCTTTCTCTTATTTTCTTTCAGTCTCGACAATATAATATCTTATTCGTCGCTCAATGTTATGACGTGAATTATTCATTGTATATTTCAGTCTGCATACAGTCTGAGCTCGGAATCATGTATGTTTGACGGCGTTTTTGAAATGAGAATGACGGTTCGATTTGCACGAACGAGCTTTTTATTCTTAAAATTTCGTATAAATATTTATTGTATGAATCTTATAAATTAAAATAAAATTAAATCAGCTTCACGCGGTATCCCGCACACAGCAGTTTAGGCCCGTTCCATACTTTCTGCCGAATTCTGGAGGCATTGCGTATTGAATGGCAGATCTCAACGCCGTGCTTTGCCTCGACACCAGGGCGAAGAAATGGAAATATTATAGAAAATTTAAGTTAATATTTCACGACTGGCCTTTGATGAATCTTATAATTTTTTTATGTTTTGAATCTTCATACATATTTATTATAGTAATGATAAGTGACTGCAATTGTAAACAAATATAGGATAAATAAAATTAAAAATTAAAGCTATTTATATTATGAATTTTAGTGTATTGTAAATACATATGTAATAAATACTCGATGCATCTGATTAGTAACACTACACTGTGAGCTCGAATCGCACTCGGGGAAATCAACTATTTTTATTTTCTTGCTCTGTTAACAAGACAAAACGTGTCTTTGATCCATCACTCATCATGCGAAAGTATATAAAATAGTGAAGATAAAAAAATATACATTGTGATTTATTTTTAATCACAGGTTCGAGTCCCGCTACATTCAAATTTCTATATAATACGTTTTCTAAATAAGTACTTTAGAAATTGTATTGAATGTTTCAAAGTCTTCATGAGTATTTTTTCCTATGCAATGAAACTTTTGTGGTGCACTGGAAATTACTGAACTGTAAATTTGAAGGTTTGATTCCCAATCATAAAATAAATAATAATATTTAATGTGCAGAATACAGCGTAAAGCAAAAAAAATATTTGCACACATTTCTTTGCGTAACAAATATAGAAGTGTCGCGTACAGTTAAATATTACGCCACTGAGCCACGTTAGCGTCACACAAGAACATTTGACAGGAAAAATAAAAATTCTCTTTATTTACCCTTCCGATAAAATGGCAACGACAAAAGTCATTTCTTAAAGTGCAGACACACACGACAGATATATCTTCTCAAATATATTTTTAATTTATTTTCTTATATTTAATTTATGTTTTTGTTTTATTATTTATTTTCTAAATAGCGGACCCGGACGCGGCTTCGCCCGCTTGAAGTACACGAATGCTTATTAAATATATTTATTAAATGCAGTTTTTAATAGAATTGGTAAGAAAGTATAAGCCTAAATGATCATAATATTCCGAAAAAAAGTAGAGAAAATTCTTATTATTACTTTATTCTTATAACAATATCTAAATAATTTAAATGAACAAAAATAATAAGTAAACGTAACCAAAGTAATATATTAATAAAAAAAAACTGAACAAAACCAGCTACACTATCAGTATTATCAAAGTAAAAAAATATTTTAAATTAAATGTATTGTGCTATGTTTTTGCAAGTACATGTGGTTATTTACATAATACTCAAATACAATAAAAAATAACTTTATATTTTTTGTCTCTGTCTGTCTGCCTTCCTATTTCCCTGACCTAATGTCCAGGACAACTGAACTGATTTTTATTGGACTTTCGGTGATCGATTTTACTGATTTACCCGGGAAAAATCTTTAAACACGTTTTCCTTGCCCGTGTACATAGATAGGTACTATATGAAATAACTAAACTCCTTTCTACATTAAATTCGATAATTTTTGCGAGCAAAATCAAATGCGTTTTATTCAGTGTATAACAACGGTATATCTATACTGTAACCTAACCTAGCTGAAATAACGAACCATTCTTTCTTTAATGCTTAAATAATATTATGCCGATGCTGCGCAGGGCCGAAACTTACACCACACCAAGAAATTAATGGAAATCTAACTAATCTACTACTAGAATAAGTGAAGAACCAAAGAAAAAATATAAATTAATAATAAACAGAAAATAACCACATAATAATTAATAGTAGATCGAAAATGTATAAAAATTTACAAAATCGTTAACGTCGTCTGCCCGTTCAGGTAACTCATTTTGAATCAGTGATATCTCCTTCAGTATTTATTAGAAAGATGTACAGTAAAATATAATTTTAATATAGGTGAAATGCTAAAGGTGAATATTATATTTATTTTGATAAGGATTGAATACGAAATTATAAAAAATATATTAACAATAATCAAAACAAAATGAATAATAATATATTAAAATGATTACTGTGGCTTAACCTTCAGAGATATACATCATCGTGGACTTTTTAATAGATTTTTTAAAACATAATATTTTTTAAAAATATTGTTTTATATGTCTCATAAAGTTTAGTCAGCGTACGCCATGTAAGCGTCATTTTGGGCGACATCTTAAAACGACATAATTCCTGGTTGCTTAGCAACGGTTGCTTATTGACAGTTGTTATTAATATGGCAGAATAAATTACATGTCAAATTGAAACGTATTTTAATATCTTAGTATATATTGAAAATATTTCAAATATGAAAAAAAAAAGTATCCTATGTTCATCCCAAGACCCTCAAATATCTCTATATGAGTATTTTATCACAATTGAGTTAGCGGTTTGGCCCTGATTGCGTAAAAGACAGACAGA
>JAATLQ010027524.1:0-29571 GCA_013421005.1 Heliconius erato x Heliconius himera
TTATGGTGTCTGTGTGAATAAATAATCATGATGGCAGTGGAGGCCCGTCCGGCGAGTGCCGGGCCTGAACCCCGCCGGTCGCCGATACCGGACCGCAGAGCGATGAGCGCCGACTCGGAGCCGCGCACCTTGGCCGCCCGCAAGGCTTACCCTGAACCCTCGGAGGAAGATGCTCCCCTAGATTTGTCAGTACATACCAGAAAAGAGATCACGGTGAGGGATTTCGCCCGCCATCCCTTCGCGGATCCCGCGGACTATGTCAGAGCGCAGGCTATACTGAGGCAGTCGAGGGGTTTCCTGGCGGCCGGAAGGGATTCTGGAACAGAATCAGATGACTCCGCCGGCCGACTGAGTCCCGGCGAGGACCCTACCTCCGGCAAAGCCTACAAGAAGTCCCTGATGAAGAGATACAGTAAGTTTTATCACTTTCATAGTTTCAGCCGGCGTATACAAAGTTTGCAGAAAATTAAAAATTATATTTAAATATTTAAGCATCCGGCATATTTACGACGTGGAAAAAATGTCTAGATTGATGTGAGTAATACACATTTCCTCGAGAATAGTAGAGACTGGCGAAATGTTTTGATAATCTATTTAGTTCTAAAACGTTTAATTTTAAATAGACCGATATTACTGCCGGCTCACTTTCCGCGTTCATTGAAAAAATTACATCATGACAAAGTTTTATAGTAATTATTTTTTATAATTTATTATTAAAAAACTAATTTAGGGAAATTAGTTAATTCTGGTAATTGGACAAAAATAAAATTTTATTTATTACATGTGATCAAATATTTTATAAAAAAATCAAAGCAAAGTACGCACTACTAAACTTTTATGTATCCAAACATAGGTACCATAGATTAAAAAAATAATAATATGTGTATATACAGCTATATATGTATATTTATATAGTTTAAGGAAAGGCAGTCTACGCGCGTAGCGTTTCTACGTCGGCTACGGTGCGTCTCTACAACACGAAAATAACTACCACTTACACGAATTTACATAATTAATAAAACTTGTTTTTATAAACTCTTTATGTAATGCTTTATATTATTTAAAAATATTTTTTATTATGTATAACAAAATATGCTCATTTAAATTAATGATTTTGTTTTAAATGTTACTATTAGGAAGGTTCAAATTTATTCGTTTTATATAATTTTATTATTATAAATACTTAATATATTATATTAAACATTGCTGATAATTGATTCATTAAATAATTATTTTTTTTTCATTAATAGTTTAAATAAAATAATTTAAATTTTAAATCATCATAACTTAACTTAGCTTCACGCTTTATCCCTAGCGGGATAGTCAGAGAGAACAGAGCGCTCAACGCTACAGTTTAAATCATCATCCTGTTCATAAATATAATGTAATATGTTCATTTTACTCTTATTTACTGCTTTATATGAAACAGCAAATGCCTTTCCCTATAGACTTACAAGTACATATACATGACTAAAAAAATTGTATAGGGAAAAATAAAATACATGCCAATTGTGGGTTCCATTACCACTTGTAAAAATGAATTATTTTCATTTTCTCGAACAGAACAAAGTGTTGTGACACTAAAAAACCTAGTGTCTCTAACTCTAACAACCCTGCTATATACGGGATACAGCGTGAAGCTATAAAAAAGACATCTTTAAAAGGCACAATCCTAATAAGTGCAAGTATACATTACATTGACTCTACATTGGCTACACAATACGTATTGTCGACAGAGCGCTCAGTACAGCATCCATGTGATAACGATTTATAAATTGTTGATATTGTACCGCTTTTTAACTAATAAATGGCTTCTTTTCAGTAAATGGAGATATCGTAGAAAACCACTTGATTTTTTTTTGTTATTATTAAATAACTTTTTATTTTAGAATTTCAACCTAGTACCAAAATGTCTATAAATAAAAAAAACTATAATTTCAATAAAAGGACAATTTAGGAAACTAACTATAAATGAATCATCACGTCATATGTAAAAAAAATCATACAGATAATCAGAGTTGTATAATTAATGTTCTAGTAATATATTATAAATTAGTCTTTCTCCACAACTTCGTTTGCGTGGACTTGGAGCCGCAAAGTGGAAACTCGTTTTTTTCCGTTTCTATAGGAAAATCGGGAGCTTAGTCTCTACATCCCTTACACTCCCCAAGAACCGTACACTCTAAATTTTACTGTACGTTGCCTATCAGTAACTCAACAACGGAAGATTTTTATATACTTATATAGATTTAGTATGAAGATCAGTTTAGGTGCATCAAGTAGGTATATATTTCGAAAGCGCCTACAAAGCGATGTGTTACACACGATGCACAAAATGTCGCCCTAACATACATACCGGTCATCGGCATAATGCGGAAAAAGATATTATATACTATTTATATGCACACTTCATTTAAAACATATTTATGTATGTTCTTATTAGGCCATCATGGCGCAGAGGGTTTACGTGTGACTGTAAACGCGACGGTTGTGGATTCGATTACAATTATTTTCATTATCTCGCGCTAGTAATAAAAACGCCGGATGTTGAAAATTTAAGGAAAATTTAAAGCGAAATATCTTAAAACTGGCTACTCTCTGTTTTCTTTAGGATACAACGTGAAGATAAAAAAATATATATTATTTACTTATATTGTTTAGTGCGCTATAAGCAGAATCTCATACATTATATAACATTACACACAGAAAAATGCAATATATATAAAATGACTCATACAATCATATATAACATAAATAAAACAAGGAAGGAAATCTGTCGACGCCGATATCGGCGACGCGGGAAATGCAATTAATATACAACGCATATTTAATCGATGCACCACGCTGTATTACTGACATCACTAGTTCAAACGTAGTAAAAACTAGTTTTTATTTACGTTTAAAATACGTGATAACGTTATGGAGAAAATTTACTATTTGTTTTAATTACTTTGTAAAAATTGAGGAAATAGCGGCCTAAAAATAATATATATCATCCAATAGGGTTATTTTTAAGACATTATGTGTTAAATGGTGGAACTTAACGTCGCACTCAACAATTTAAAAATATATATAAATATTAAATCTAAACTATAGATATAACATGGGTACATATATTATGTCTTTAGATATTTCTCTCACAGAACCAACACTGTTTTGTGATTCTATTAATTGTTGCACCTACTAAGAAATGAACCTATAACCACAGCCACCTAAAGAATACAACCAATAATATAATAATTATAAACTACTAATTATTACGTTATTACAATTTTCAACCTACGTAAGTATGTCTGTTACATCACTCACACGCAAAACTTTATTATTGAATAAACATAAGTTTATTCTGTAATAATATTTACTGCAACTATTTATTTATATCAATATCCGTCTCCTATATTTTTTTTAACTTCACTTCGCTTTATTTTTAGCTTCACACTGTATCCCTCGCATGGGAGGATAGATAGAGGGAACCTGGGAACCTAATGTTAACATACTTCGTTCCCATTAAGACACTTCCGACCTCATAAATAACCTACCAAATATAAAGATTTTTTTTTAATTTGACCCAGTAGTTTCTGAGATCAGCGCGTTGAAACAAATACTTAGTTTATAATATTAGTATAGATTATTACTACACACGACAGTATTAATGTAATTCGATACATAAAATGAATCGTGTTTAATCAGCGTTCCACTCTATACTCGGAAGTGGCCAGGGCATCGAACCCACGGTACTGCGAAAATGATGATGCGGCGCTATGCATGACGACGATGACTTAAACAATAATTTATTATTGTGTCCTACTATAGTCTATTATGATAGTTGCAAAATTATTTATTTTAATTAAAATAATCTTAAACTTCGTGAGGCTGTGAACGCAACGGTTGTGCGTTCGATTTCCACTCGGGGGAATGAATTATTTTCATTTCCTCTCTTTAGTAACAAAACAAAACGCGGCGTTGAGTTTCAACATTTAATAAGCAACAGGTATCTCGAAAATTTTGTCTTTGCAGTGGAACAGACTATGATGTTTTAACATTAGGTGTCTACCCTGCGTGATAAAAGAAAAACAATATTTTACCTAAATCATAATAAAAATGATTACAATATCAAATTTATAACACTTCCGCATATAAAATGGGTCACATTTACCTGTGCGCGTGCGCAAAAAATAAATCTTTCCCATCGTATAGGAGAGCGCAGGAAACCAGCTGCATCACAAACACATCACGATACCTGACGGAAGTGAAAGGTGAAAAGGATATCAAAGGTTTAGCTTACGTTTTTACCTCCAGTTTAAATAATTATTAAAAATTATTCATTTTCTTCGATATGTCTGGACTTCGCTGAAGTTGTTATTATAATTATTTTTGATGGTCAATATATATTTTGAGCCCAGTCGTGGCACAGGGGCACATGCGTGCGACTGTAAACACGACAGGTTGTAGATTCGATTCCCACTCCAGGAAAATAAATACAGATTTTTTATTTCCTCGCTCTTCTTCTTCTCGCTCGTTAAGTTCAGCCAGTCACTTCGAAAAGTGAGGAACTAAAGTCCTAATTGAAACGGAATATCTTAACACTAGATTCCATCTGGTAATCCTCCTCCTGTGCGGGATGTAGCGTGAAGATTAAAAAAAAATGTTTCCATAATAATAATACTTTTATCATTAAAAGAATTCAACAACCGACCTCTAACAGACGATTTTTAACATATTTAAATTCTCTTCGTAACCGATTTTAGCAACAAAAAAACATTTAATAAATGTATAATAGATTTAAATAAACTTTTTCCAAGTAAAAGAAAGGACGGAAACAACAAAACAATGCAATTTAATGACTCATTTAGACGTAACACGTTGTTTATAGACTGCCACTTGTTCAATATGGCGAGTTAGAGTTCACGTGGTGAACTCATGTCCAAAACTTACCGGTATGGTACCTATTAATTAAATATTTGGTTTAGAAGGTAATTTTTTCTTTATACATGTAATTCTGTTATTAAATAAGAGTGGAAGCAAGTGGCAAAGAGCGAGTCGATTTTACCCATGAAGGGTTCCGTAGTACCAAGCATTGATTTAAGGGTTAGTCGTTACGCTACCTACCAATTTTCAACTGTGTAATTTCAATAGTTTTAAAATAAAGCGGCTGCGATATACAGACAGATAGACAACAGATATCACGTGCATATAATGATCCCATTTTTACAATTCGGCTACGTAAACAAAACAACGGAAAATCCAATTAATTCTAATAGAGATACATATCTTGCTAGTAAATGGTGCGACGCTTCCCATGTCCCGGCCAAGAAAATTTAGCATTCATATTTAAAACCAAGTATTTCAGTCTTTCGAAATTTTTGACAGGTATAAAAAATATTTTTTAAAAAATGTAGAGTACAGCCAATCAAAGTTTTGTTTATCTTTTAATATTATTTTATACTTATTGTACAATATTGTACAATGTTTTATATCTCTGTTAGGACTGGACATTAACATCTGTTTTCTGTTTTCTTAAATTTAGCAAAAAAAACTGTCTTTAATAATAAATAAGGAGCCGCAGTCGACCGACAAAGGTCGACGTTCTCAGAAATATTTGCATACATTATGTCCAAAGCGTCAATTATTAGTCAATAAGTCCACCAACACATCAAAACAGACTACCTGTTCGTAGAAAATTGTAAAAAAAGATTGAATTTTATTAATACCTTCCGCAGTTTCTTAAAGAATTTGACTGAAGCGTGACACTTAAAAGTAAACCGTAATATTTTAAGCATTGATCTTAAAATTGATTGCATTTACTCAATTTCATAGGACATTTTGCTGCGTTTATCCGAAGGAAGGATAGAAGGGGTGAGGAAGGGTTGACCTTTTTTTGAATGACATCCTGATATCGCTATCTCGTTCTGTCACATAAAAAATACCATTTAAAGTATGAAACAGACGTTTTTTTTAGTATGCAGTCTGTATTCAAATGCGCTTGCGCATCCGCTTATAGAATTTTTATAATAAATAAATAGACACCAATTGGTAATCCAAGTGTAGACTTTACAACTTCCTCGCCGAACAAAGCTCGTGAAAACTAACAAATATGTTAAAAAATTAATAATTATTCGTCGTTTTTGCTATTATATAGGCGTAAACGGGTTCGAACATCCGTCCTTTAGCCATTGCTTCTGTAATAGCTAACTTTAAAGATATTCCCGATTGAATTAAATAAAAATTAATGTTAACATTATTCTATTAAAATTATGGTCTCCTTTTTTTAGCTAGGTGTATCCCGCATATATGTAGGCAAAGGGTACTTAATTTAAAGACACTTCGTCCCCAACTTTTCGTCGAGTTTTAGAGACATTGCGTGTTGCGTGGCGGAAATCAACGCCTTGCATCATCTGCCTAAACGGGATAATGAAAAAAATAAACAAAATCCCACTACGTCACCACGGGCTCATATAAATAACGATATATATAATATTATATAAAAATTAATAATTTTACCAAGAAAAATTACATTTTAAATTTGCGCAATGTAAATATAAGAAAATAACTAGTTAATAATGTACGATTCAAGACGTTGATAGTTTAAGTAACAGTAGTATAGCGCTAAACGCGAATCCATGTGTCCGACCTTCAACTCGCAAGGCTCATTTCACAACCAGCGACCTGTCTGAGGCCCGCACTGCTGACAGTCTGACCCGAAAGCGAATTAAAAATATTATTTCGAATCAAATTTAAGAATCAGTATGATGTGATGGTTGTGGATTCGATTTCCAGTCGGGGAAATAGGATATTTTTTCTCGCTCTGGTTACGAGACAAAACGTGACGTTAAATTGTAGCACTTAACATACAATATCTTGAAAACTGGCCTGTGCGTGGGGAATGGAGTGTCTTAACACTAGGTTACCTCTGTCCGCCCTACTATATGCGGGATACAGCGTGAAGACATAAAATTAAATGTAATATTTAATGGGCAGGTTACGCTATAGTAACCCAAATTACATAGTTATAGAAATTTTGCATCGAACCTATTTTCTCGATCTAACTATAGGTTAGTTAGATCGAGAAAATACGGTTTGGAAACACGGAATTGGTGAAAAGAATGTGGTTACTGACTATTCGTTAAATAATACTTCATATGCTTAATATATAAAACTTACATAATTGTATCGTATGTTACTTATAACGTTTTTGTTATTTAAAAATTGTTTTTTTTTCTTCTATTAACATCTACCACGCAGCTAAAAAACACTTTTAAGTATATTTTAAGCACTTCAAGTTTAACCACTAAACGAACGATTATCCCATAATAGGTCATACATAAATACGGTTTTACAAAAAAAAAAATCCGTAACCATACACCATATCCTCAGTTCATCTGTCACACAAAAAATAGTAAATCTTAACCCAATTTCGGTGTTATAAAAAAGCTACCTGCCTCCGGTAGCGGGTGTACGCCCTTTACGAAAAAAAGCTAACTGTAAAAAGCAAAAAAAGTAACGACAACAAAAAAACGCCTTTTTTTTTATTTGTTTTTTGGCAATTTTTTTAATGGTTGCGTTCAATTTCGCAACGGTACCTTTTGTGTGTGTCGCAGATGGTTTTTTTGCAATGACAATTTGGTGTTGCAAATAGTAATTTTAAGTTTTATTTGCCTTAACCCCGTATTTTACAATATATTTTTAAGAAATGCAAGTAAACAAGTAAACTTTCTCATTGTATTGGTTTTTTGTATGAAGTATGTATTTGTATTAACCCATACATAACTAAGCTTTTTAAATGATTTCACGCCTGCAATAATAGTGACTCGAATAGCAAAACTCATTTTTCATTATATACTAATAATCGCCCGCAACATTACGTGGACTTCTGTTGCGTTCAGTATTTCGCCTTCCTTACATTCCTTATCCTATATATATCCCAGATTTCAACGTCTTTAATCCAATAGTTGTATGTGTTTGTTTTCAATCATTCAGTAACAGAAGAAGTTTTTTTTTTTTTTAAAAATGTATGTAGTATATATAATTATGTGGATACCTATATAATTTGTGAACTAAAATTTCACTAAAACAAAAAGACTTAAAATATTTTTTACTTTAATAACAGAAAAATTTAAATAATATTAAACAAAAAATTAAAATTAAACAATAATTGGAAATATTTATTTGTAAATATTTATATAAAAAAAATACAATAGAGACAGCGTCGTCTAGTCCACACATGCGTCATCTAGACACCGATAAATGTGATGTCAGAGCGACTTCCGGTCGCTTGCAAGTTATATTTTCCTCATAATACAAATCCACAATGGATGGACGCACTAAATTGTGTACAGCGTGTTCTATCATGAGGATAAAGAACACGCTGTACACGCATCTATGACGTTTTTTTGTGATATAAATACTCGTTGTTTGTCAAAATATTATTATTTTCATCCATTAATAAATCTTCACGCTTTTTCTCGAAGCCGATAGTAAGATTGGCAGTAGGAACTTAGTGTTAAGACACTCTGTTCCCCACACACTGCCAAATGTTCGAGATATTGCGTAGTTGAGTGACGTAACTCATCTCCCCGCTTCATCTACCAGATCAGAGATTTTTTTGAGATGTTGTAATGAGTGGTGGATCTTAACGCAACGTATGGTACAGTTATTTGTAAAATTGACCAAGACTGTTGAAGACGATGAAGAAGATTTAAATGAAACATAAGTTAAATCCTCGCGTTCAATATAAAAATTATTCTTGTAAAATTATCAGTATTTATTAATAGAATTCTAAATATTCACAAAAAGCGATTACAGCGTTAAATGTTTTAGGCCAGACGGTCTGCAAACAATGTAAATTGATGAGAGCTGTGTTTGAGGACGACTCTCTTTGAATGTTAGAGCTAGCCTTTGGGCAACGTCACAAGGCTTGTATAATAAAATTTAATTAGAATCTAGATAAGCGTCTCTGTTGAACCTGAATCGGGACACGATGGCAGTACCAGTCAAAATATATTGAAATTAATAACAATAATAACGCAGAAATAACTAAATAAAATATATCGCCCATTACAAATCATGTATTTGGTGAAATACAAATGAAAAATTCAAAATTATTAAAAATATGATTACTCACATCTCTTCACACAACAGGTTAAAGCGTTCTACACGTGCCTAAATCAGGTGTATATTAGTATCCATTGTTTTCTCAGCAAACCGAGCCAAAAACCCTAGACTGGATATTTTGAATATTGTCATTGTGGCCGACTGTTCAAAGATACAAACCCTAACATACTAACCCTAGAACGAAGGGTTCTGTACGTTATGTAAACTTTAAGCTCTTCAACGCTGGCCTAATGAGAAATAGAATAAACACTGTGTGAGGATATTTCACTTTCAGTACGATATTTATGTATATTTTTATTTGTTTTCAACATTTATTTCGTAAATTGTTACAAAAATATAAAATATATACTAAGTATTCTATTTCTTTTCGTAATGAATTATTTTGTTTAACTATAGAATAAATATAATGTAACTGGATTTTCTGTAACGAACATCTGAATATGTGCTACAGAAAACGCCCCAAAGACCTTGAGGTCTTTGAGACCTCATATGAAATGAATCTCCACACACACTATGGGTTGTTAGTACTTATAAATAATGTAGAAGCCTACGAGCGGCTGGAATCTAAATGAAACATTAACCTTAGGGATGTATGAAGGATATATAAAAAATGGCACACATTTTTTTATAATTCAGTAAAGCAATTTCGGTATTCAGAGAAGAATAAATTGAAATTACAAGTATAAATAAATGTTTACATAAGCCACTTGTAACATCATTGTGAACATCTTGATACTGATGGATTTGTATCCGCTTCACGGTTTATCCCGCATATAGCATGTTCTACACTTTCCACTTGAAATCAAAACATTGTTTTAAGTAGCGGAATTCAACATCGCACTTTGTCTACCAAGGCGAAGAAATGAAATTAATCAATTCCTTAAAGCTTTCGAATATACAACCATTGAAGATTGTAGGAAAAGGAACCAGACTTGTCTTGTGCCCATGTCGTCTCATCATCAGAAATATTAAAATAAAAAAACTGACCAATAAAAATTAAACAAAAGCCCTTTACACGAATAGATCTGTTTAAAGTTACAGTCCAGGCTTTTCCTAAAAAATATATCTAGATACGCCAAAGCACCCGTAATTGCATTTACAGTAACCCTAATAGTGATTAATGAGTTAGATCTATAGCTTTTTACCAAATATGTCACAAAGGCTTTAAACGTTACATCATCCAAAGATTAAGAAGCAGTCTCCATTACAATTCACAGAGCTACACGGGACGACCTCAAAAACTATAAGTGTCTAAATTAGAAGATCTAGGACTCGAATTTTTTGTGCCCGAACTCCGGTAACGACGTTTGTAGACTTATTTCTTATTCTGAACAAAACATCGGCCTAGAGGTCAAACGTTACCAGATATTTGAAAGCGCTTACAAAAAGCAATCGGTTTCGATATTTTATTGTAGCTAAAAAATACTATTTATATTATATATACATATATATTTCGTATATTATATCCACTTTTGGGCGAATGTGTGCCGATAATCAGTAAAAAGAGGCCGTCGTAGAGTGGAACAATATCTGATAGTGACTCGGTTGTGAGTTCTTGTGACAACGAATGGGGATCGAACCCACAGCCGTCACGAGCTTTAGCTTCACGCTGTGTCTCGCTTACACCACGCTTCACCCTGCTGTGAGGCAGAGGAAACCTAGTGTTAAGACACTCTATTTCCATAAAGACACTTCCGTTCCTCATTGCATGACTTGTTGCTAGGAATGAAAATATTAAATATTTCCTTACACCGAGCAGGAATGGAACCCACAACCGTCGCCTTTACAGTCGCACGCTTGTGCAGGGGACACTACGACGAAGTCACGTACTTACTTATTTAGGGATTTACGCTAATGTCCGTATATGGTGGGTAAGATTAGTCAATACGTGTATGTATCTGCGGTTGAATGAATGGATGTAAGAGTACTTGGGTGTGTGTTTTCCTGCTTTAATAATATTTAGATATTCTAATGTGGTTACAATGTTATCTTGACGTCATCATAGTGTTGTTAAATTTTGTCATAGACCTGAGGTAACGCGATAGTTATAGATTCAAATCCCAGTTCTTACGGATCCAAGTTAATGCTGCACACTGAATGTTTCGAACTGTCTAAATGAAGAGAAATGGAAACTGTTCCTCGATTTATAAATACTTGTTATTAACTCCGCGTAACTACAGAAAATGCGTGGGTCGTGGTGCGTTAATAAAAAAAATATTTTAATTCGAAGAAAATAAAATTTTAGATTTGAATTTTTTGTTGATTATTTTTTTAAAGCTATGAAGCTTTGTACCGGTTTGAGTTATGACTTTTATAATTTTCATAAATTTATTACAACTTAGCCACGTATTCTTAGAATCATCCAATTTGTTTCTTTTATAGAAAATATTTAACAACTTAGGGAATCTGTAAATAGTATTTTAAACTGATTTCACCCTGGACATTTTAATACCTTGTTGCATAATCGAAAATAATTAGAATACTTGTATATTCTATAGAAATATAAACATAAAATGTATTTAAAATTGACAATTACAGCGAAGATACCGGATATAAATACTCGCATACGAGATGAAGGAAGGCACGAGGTGTAACAATCAATGTTTTCGAAACAAAGGAAGAAACAATATAGAGTAGTGTCTGTTTGTTTGTTTGTGTTGCGCGCGCGCACTGTTGTGGTATTTCACAGTTTCCGGTACTGGCGTATATTTGGCAATGTTGGTAACAATCGGGTATTGCCAACGTATGTGTGAAAGTTCGATTTATAATGTCTCCTATATATATCACAATTTAGAAGAATTATTTGTAAATAACAAATAAGATTTAAAACTCTTTGTAATATAAAAATACTCTAAACTGCTAGAAAACTAAACAATTTATCAAAATCATATTTAAAAACGTTCAACATGATAAAAATCGATTTACTTAAGTGTACCATTAAACCGGATATTGCCTCACATCTAATTACATATATATTGATACAGGAAACAAAGTCGTTAACCGAGTTTTTAATCGTTTGCCAAAGTCAAGACTTAGTTGTAACTTAGTTAATTTATTATAGTTTATTATAATATATTTTATTATATATAAACTATAGAATATTTCTAGAAAACAAACAAGCTATTTCATAATTTTTCATATGCACACAAATGCATTATTTAATATTACTTCATAAATACTTGTATATAGATAATTTATTGGAGGATAATTGTTATAAAAGGATAATTTCTATATACATCTACATATATAGATAAATGAGTATATTATAAATTATTTATATAACATTTTTATTACGCTTTATTAGCTCTGAGCCAATAGGTAATATTTGCTCACTCTATAATGCAATAATTAAAATATTATATTGGAGTTTAAAACATAATACTACAAAACGCGGCGTTAAGTTCTGCCACTCGACAAGCAATATATCGGTAATTAAGCAGAAAATTCAGAACGGAGTGTCTTAAAACTGCATGAAGCTAAAAAAGTGACTTGATTTCTTGTAAATTCTTAACCTGTTATAATATACATATGTCACATATAAAAGGCGAGGTCTAGATCTAATAATTTATCGATACCCACTCCTCAATGCTAACGGTATCCAGAAATATTAAACTGATAAGTTTATATTAATATTGCTGTACGGAGTGTCCTAACACCAGATTCCCAGATTCTGTCTACCCTGCTACGGGCGGGATACAGAGGGAAGCAAGAAAAAAAAATCACTTTAAACAAAATTCCTGTGTTCTAACACTAACGTGCCATATAAAAGTTGACGTCAAATTTCAATTTTCGACATCGCTAAGCCAATATCCGTATGTCGCAATACATTAAGCAGCCAACCCGCGCCGCCCGTACTGTATCTATATACGTAAGAGCCACACCGCTAGGCCTTGGTCGCCCACTACGGTAATCCTTTCGAACTTTTGTTCCGCGGTTCTTTTACACCTACAATCTTTAAGTTTGGTATTATTTTGGATGTTGGAGTAATATATTCTCTTGTATGTATATAGACCTTAGTAAGTTTCAAAGAATATTCTTAAAACAAATGAAATGTAAGCCACAACTAACCAAGCCCTAGATGTTAAGTAGATGGTGGATGTTAAGTGGAGGTAGATGTTAAGTTTCGCCACTTACCCCGCAATGTCTAGAAAATTAAGCGGAAAGTGTCCTAATACTGAATTCTCTCCAATATCCTCTAACCTGCTGAATGCGGGATACAGCGTGAAGCTAAAACTATCTTTAAAAAAAAAAAATTTTCATCAAATCAATAAATATAAGACAACAAGTAATATAAAAAATTTCAGTTATTCTCGTATCATCATCAACTAAACCAATCCCTTTGTATTGTATATCGCGACCGAGTGGCTATAAGCATAATGTTAGTATTGGCCAACATATCCGCTGCACTGGTTGCCGGCGGTCCACACTGGCACGATTTTAACGCATCACGCCTCTACTTTGATTAACATGTTTTAAAAGTTATTTAATGATGCAATTCTTATAAAAAACTCATAATTTAACTCAAGAATGTAGGTATTTAACGGCGAAAGTAACGACAATAACGATGTGAGTCAGCCTCTGCCTACGGAAGATGGCAAATTTTATAATAATGAAATGGTTTTTTGTTATTAATGAATTGGAGCCGCCAGTGCAGTGGCATAATCTGTTTGTGAACGCGAGGGTTGCGGAGTCGATTTCCATTCGGAGAATGTTTTCATTTCCTTGCTATTGCAAAGAGTTTCTGGGATATAGCGTGAAACTGAAAGAAAAGAAAGAAA
This sequence comes from Heliconius erato x Heliconius himera, assembly GCA_013421005.1. Lineage (NCBI taxonomy): Eukaryota > Metazoa > Arthropoda > Insecta > Lepidoptera > Nymphalidae > Heliconius > Heliconius erato x Heliconius himera. Next base: position 13,890 of record JAATLQ010027524.1, read on the forward strand.
GTGACACATATGAAAAGAAATAAATGAGGTAAACCTCATTTGTAATAAATATGTAATATAAAAAAGTTACATACTTAGTTGATTATTGAAATAAACATACCTACTAGTGTTACCGCGACGTTCCAATTTCATATACGAGTATGTAGGTATAGAAATGATAAAATAATTAAAAATGTCGTAACTCACCGAGTCCCTGAAATACTTCACTAGCCATTAAATGAGATATGTTTGATAACGCTTAATTTTTACTTTTAATTATTATTTCGTCACCGATTTCGATTACCAATCCTTTGATGTTGATTTGTGCTTACTTCTGATTAGCAATTACTTAGAAAATCCTACCTAGGAAATTTAAAGCCATTTTATAAATCTATGTTATTTCAAAATAACGAAATTTTTATTTTCTATGTTAAAAAAGGCAGCTTCACGCCCTTTCCCGCGTAGCAGGTTAGTTAGTGTAAGGAATTCGTAAGCACTATTACTTGGCATGTAAAATAAAAGCATTCTAAACTAAAATGTTTGTCTCAACTGGAATCGAACTCATAATAACATCACGAAGACGTCATATAAAACTATTTTAATTGCTGAATTATATTAATTATTAATGAATCACATTTTATCTCATACATATTTTAGTATATAAATAAGTATATAAATAAAAGGAAACGTCATACACGCCCAATCGCCGCGGCCGTAGTGATCTAGTACAGTGGTTTTGTACTACAGTATACTACACTATGCTATAGTATACTATAGTATAGTAGTATAGTAGTGTAGTTATAGTTGTATGTAGTTGTTACGCACAGCTAGCTCAGATCTAGCCTATCCGCGGGGGGCGGTAAGCAGGTCAAGGGAGCCGATGCACCGCGCGAAATCTCACTTTCGCGGTGCACCAAACATGGCGGACGTTCGTTCTCGATGACACATTTACGATTTTCCGGTTTTCTCCTTTTATTACTGTCATTTTGTTGTGGTTTTTTTTTTCTTGTTTTGATTTTTTTTGTTGTGTTTTAGTTATTGGTAATTTTTAGTTTTGATAAATATGCAAACAACTGAATATGAACTATTTTACTTGTATCTTTAGAAACGCTATAGCTCTAAAATAAATTAAGTGCATTACGAAGTGCCTGATCCCTATTTTCTGTCTGGTTAAAGAAGCGTTAAATTAAGAAATCTACTTCAAGGCGTTATCCCCAAAATAGGCAGAGAAAATCTAGCGTTGAGACACTTTATTCTTTGCTTTCCACCAAATCTTGGGACATTTAGTGCTAAGAGGCGGAACTCAACGCCGCGCTTAATCCATCAAAGCGTGGAAATGAAAATTTAAAAAATCCATACTTTCTTACACACTTCACAGATACATGCTTTATTTCATACAAGATTTTTATGTTAAATTATGTTAAATCCAACTGAAATCGGTGTGTTGCAACAATTACACGTGCAGACCTACCAAAAACACACTACGCAGTAGGTATTGTATAATAACAAACAAACATACATCCATACATACATACGTACGTATCTCCGCCATATCCTTGTCCCTATTCTTCTTTCCTACGAGTATCGTATCGCGATAACGTATCTGGTGGCTTATCAAATGCAATAAATGACAAATAAGATTTGGTTCTTAATAAAAATATGATTTACGTAATGTTTTTTTGATAATTTTGAACTAGTTATGGATTTATGAGTGTACGCGCGGGTAGTGGGTTCGTATCTCTTGTTAGGATTTCATGTATTTTTATCAGCTTCACGCTCTATACCGCATATAGCTCGGTAGGAATCCATTTTTTGCTAAATTTAAGGGATATTGCGTATTGAGTGGCAGAACTCAACCCTGCATTTTGCCCACTAGAGCGACAAAATAACAAAACAAACAAACAAACAATATAATCATTCTACACTGGGAATCAAACTACAACTACTTTACAAGAGACTCCGCCCCACTACACCCCGACGGCCTCATTTGTAAGTTTCTTGTTCTAACTCAATAGAAGATTTAAAACTTTACAGTAGCTCTACATTTACAAAATACTATAAATACACAATAAATACGACACATAACAATAATGACCTATTTTATTTAGTAAATATTATGTTTTTTACGTCGTGACAAGCTACCTAACTATATCAGTGACAGAAAAAACTGAAGGCATGTTTACGATACGGTTAACAACATACGAAAATGTGTACACTAAAATAACCCTTAATAGATATCTAATAAAGATTATTATAGTATGATATTACGTGTTTTGAACGGCCGTGAGCAGCGCTGGCGACCTGCACGTAGGCTTGCCGTTCAAATCCAAGGTGAAAAAAATAATGCAACCAAACGAAACTGAGCTTTTGGGACATGACTAATAGACAATGGGTTGCGAAATGTTCGTCAGATTGTTTTGTGCTTCATTATGTTTCAATTTTTGCTTGTATTTTAACGCTTTCTAAGAAATCTGTCTGGATATGCTCGATTGTCTGGTATCGGGGAGCTTGGAACGTCAAAATTAGGCAGAAATATATACAAAACCTAAAAGAAATATTTTTTAAAGTTTAAAAGTATTTTGTATCTACATAATAAATGCGTAACGAACACCCGGACATAGCAACACTGGGTACATAACTACATACAAACATCGCCCTTCGCCGCTGACCTACTTATTGCGCGCGCGCATGATAGCCAGCCAGATCTATTTCAATGCATATCTATAACACTTTCCATCTTATTGGAACCGGAAAATAGGGAAATTTTGTGAACTAAAATATATTTGTTGTAATTACAATTAATTGTTAAAAATATATATAATTTTATAATGAATAATCAAATCTCTTGCAAAGGTTTACAGATTAAAAAAATATATTTATTCTGTATTCTATATCTAAGGATTTTGACGATGACAGCTGTTTTTGCTAAAAATAAATAAGTAATTTTAAAAAATATATCGCTTATATAATAACAATTTCAAGCTGTAACCCTAAGATATACATTATATACATAGACCTAGCGTCGGACCTAGTTCTAAAGTAGGTCATACAGATTCCCCAAGCGCGTATTAATTATATTGGCAAATAATTTTGTAACATACAACGTCCAATAGTTATTCGGTACGCGCAAAGTGGCCGGATAAACAATGTTTTGACGGCCTTTCCACTTGTGATTCACCATTACTTCGGTTGCGTAACCGTATTTACATAAACATATTTTCATTAACTAAACCACAGGTTAAAAACCTAGAGTATATTGGTTTAATTCAATTGTTATATATATTAGTATTTTAAATTCAATTATATTTATATATATTGTATGTAAATAACATACAATATATATAAAGTAGAAATGACATGCATTTTTTTAAATTATCAATGGTTATTTTTATTTATAATCTACAATTCGTTTGAAATGTCTGTGACATTAATAAAAAATACTACAATTTTATTTTGTTTCTTTTATTGACATAAAAAGAAACACTTTTAAAATACTCGGTAGCTCTATTATTTATGAAATAAATGCTATCTTCATAATCGCGACGGTTTCCATTTCGCGCGACTTTCTTTCGTTTCCCGCGCGAGGGAAAGTGCCCGCGCTTTTCCGACGCCATCTTTGATCACAGATCTATTTTAATTTTCAAATATGTATTAAAATTTTAGTTGGTCTATATATTAATTATATTTTTATATGCTACATATTAGTTATAGTTAATTAATAAAATTTAACAGTTAGCAAATAAATGGTTTTCAAAGCGGTTATGTGTGACATAAGCCACGCAGGTGCGATTATTTTTAGGCAAAACACATTTGGATTCACAGATTATATATAATGTTTTTATATTTTTAAATTTAAAAATGTCGGTCTTAATTTACTGTAAACAATACCAGAAATAAGGGGAATAAGGTGACCGGGGATTTAGCAATCGTGACACCACTCGCTTGCCAAACAGCTTTTATAAAGAATAATATATTTAAATATATTTTTTAGCTTTGTTTCTTTTACTCTTATATTGCAATTTTATTAAAATTGCAAAAGATTTTCTTCAACAATCGTATCTGAGACCGGACCAACCGGAATCTTCACTTATCCTTTAACTACACGTGCTAACGCTATTTTTATACTATAATTAGTAAAGAAGCAAGCAAGTATTCAGTTAATTCATACTTAATATGAATATCTATACAATTAAGATATATGAACCATCATATAAAGAGCTCTAGACCTATACAGAGTATATGAAGACCTGGCTTTTATTCTCGACCGTTGTTTGAAATAGCAGAAGCTTCCCGGATGTAAGACTTTGACGTCAGACCATCTCGTAAGATTTCCCGAACCAGATAAGTTTTAATTTAAACCTAAATAGTTCGGAGTAAGGTGCTAATTCCTCTAAAAAACAAAACGCTAGTACTTCCTTCACGTTTATTATTACAACTGCGAATTACTCTATTGTCAGTGTTGACTTTTTTTTCTTATCGTCACAAGAGACTGCTGCAAGATAGAGATTACACATTTTTTTTATTTTTTTTTGTCATAACAAAATTAGATCAGACAACATTATTGGATAGTATATATAAGTATATATTTTCCTTATAATTAAGAAAAATAAAATTGTAAAGGTTAGGTAAGAATTTATGTTAAAAGGCAAAATGAAGTTTCTATTGGCGTTTATCGAAGTAACTATAAATATAGCTTTACGCCAGAATTCGAGACATTATATCCCGTATAGTGGGGCTCAACGCCGCACTTCGTCTACTATAGCCCAACAAAAAGTTACCAAATGAATTATAGATTTGGTTATAATTAAAATATGTAACAAAACCGCATTAGTTTATATTTTAGGCAGCCATGACGTCACCCGACGTGCGGACACCATCGTTGTGACTTCCTCGTGCCGGCCCGCGGGTCACATTGAAAACTAGTTTGTTTTATACCATACTGTTTTTATATGAATCGGCATCTTGATATATTTTTATTATATCGAATTTTAGTACAGACGTACTTGGGAATGTGATTTGGTATATTATAGAATGAACGTATACGTTGAAATAACTAATATTAATGAAAAATATCTTTTTTTTTATTACAGTGTTAATTATAGTTGGCATACTGTGATGGGAAGTAATGTTAACTATAGTATTTGGAGAGAATATAGTGTTTATTCACTCTGCAGCTCATATTCCACTATTTGATTACTATCGAAATTTAACTCAAGTTTTTTTCACCAATTAGATAAACACAAACAAAATTGAAAGAACAATTATAACAATCTTTCATTTTCATAGAGTCACCAATGTCTTTAAAGACTAAAAGTATTTCTGGGTATTTGAATACATCATTCGATCTCACGAGATTAACATGCAGAAATCAACACACAGGCCCACAGGCGTGGGCGGCGTGATAAGCCGAATAATAAATATTAGGTACTTTTTGTTTTCTCACAAATTTAGTGCCGCACCGATATCGTAAAAATCTCAAATCTTCACATTTGGTTGGATATTTACGAAGCATTAATCCTCGTCTTAATTATTTCCTTTTTGTCAGCGAATATGTAAGTGACATGTCTTTGTGTACAATTTCAAAGTGTTTGGCTCGAAAGATTTTTTGGCTTGAAAAAAATTCGACTAAAAACCGAAATATATAAATTTACAGTAAATTTGCTTAGTTAACTTGAGACAGAAGGTCCTTGTGCCTTCATAATGTTAAATTCGTATTTTCTTAGTATTATGTTTTTAATTAAATTTTACAGCAAAACCAATTATCAGATTCTGAAAAGAATTTAGAATATATATGTATGTGTACTAGGTATAATTCTCTGCTATACCAATATTAACTTCTAGAATAACAATTTGAATAGCAAAATGGTATATACAACAAAAAAACCAACAATTCAAACATCAGATAAAGCCAGACGTTTTGTTGCTTTATATTTTCCTTTTAGAAATAAAATTCCAAACCTAAATAAAAGCGAAACGTATTCGTACATTGAACTGCATAAAACACGCTAGCGTTTTACCAGCTAAAATAATATACAGTATTACAGTATTACAAGGGGGTTAACCCCCTAGTGCATTCACCTAGCACCTTAAGAGGGATGAGGGAGCCCCGGGAGGACTCTACCTTATGCAAGTTAGTTAATATTTCAGAGGGAAAGTAAAAGTAGGGGGCGGTATGATTACAAGTCTAGGTAGCTAGTGCCTTTGATGCTCGCGGTTATGTTTAATTTAGTTTGATATCTGCAAACTCTGTTATGTAAAGCATTAATATACTATGTGCACGTTCTAACTTGGTACGTTCGAAATGTGGGGGTCGACTTTAGTAGAGACGTTCTTAGATGAGTGGAGTTGAAATTTAGTTTTTAATATATTATATGAATTTTAAATTAACTTTTCATATATTAGTAGCAGCTGAACGTGTTCTTTGTCGTTTCTTCTTGTTTTTCTCTTTTCTTCTCTTTTGTGTGATGTGACAAAAGCATTGCAGTTAGTACCGAAACCTAATATCACATATTCTCTAATTAGATCAGGAAAACACCTGTTTTTAACATAAATATTTTTTTAGCCAGATAATTTCCTGAATTATATTCAAATATAAGCAAATATTTCTGTTTCACGTAACAACCTATAACCATCCCACTCTATATAGCATTATTGATTACGTCGTACGTATCCTACCCAGTTTCGTCAAAGGCCGCCTACAAAGGCGGAAGTCTAGGCTGAAACGGATGCCCTGAATTCATTGCGTATCGATTGACACGAGCCTACTGGGCCGTATACATACTTAAGAATTCATATTATATTATATGAATATATCTATAAAATATCTAGTAGCTATATATTATATAGGGCTTAGCTACGCAAGCTAAAAGTCGGCGTTGAGTTCCGTCGCTTAACAAGTTACATTTGGAGTACGGGTAAAACTTATTGTTTTCATACTAGGAACTCTCTTGCTACCCTCCTATACCTCCTATATGGGGAAAAGCGTGAAACTACTGGAAAATATTTGAAGCTTAATTCATTCATTTTATTTTCTTTAATATCACTCGAAAATGCTAATAAAGACAAAGCTATACTAACCACTTAAAGAGAATTGACACAAAGAAAATGTACTATTTAAGTAGTCAACTTTCAGTAAGTGCAAGCTGGAGATGGAATAATCCTGTACCGAGTCCATCGACCCGTTTGAATAATGCAGCATCCGCAACAGCTTTCAGCTCTTAGTTCTCAACACTAATCTCGAACTCCTCACTTGCATTTCTTATTAGATACTTTATTTCTCTAAAAACCAAAGCGAACTGTCCAACTAAAATTATGCCTAATAAAAGACGGTAATATCGACATTTATTATACAAACTACACAAAGCGAAGGTAGACAGATACCACGAAAAGCCTTTAGCCACAAACATCGTCCCTTAAATGCCTGTCAAGTAACAGGAGGCCTAAATATTCAGAAGAGTTTCCAAATTTTCACCTTTCAACAATTTAGGTGCAAAGTTTTCTAACAAAAAGTGTCGAAATAAAACGTTCGAGCCGAAGCAGTCGCTTTATCGCCCGATAAAGGTTTTACTGCGGAAAATTATTCATAAAGCTCTCGGAAACACCTTAACGGCTCGGTGAGGAAAGTACAAACACGGAACATAATATATGCAAGGTGAAATGAAATGGTAAAAAAAGCTGTTGTTTAGGCATATGTCGTTACTACTAAAAAATACATATAAATCTATTTTTTTTTAATAATAAATCAATATTATGATAACGAAATAAGAGGATAGAAAATGTACAATACTAATATAAAAATGCATTGCATGTTCCGATTTGCATCAGACAGACATGTTGCCGTAAAGAGTTCATCCGTCTAGACACTTCGACCTAGGAAAGGGAGAGTTTGCTTCTCTCTCTGCGCAAACACGCGCAGGGGGGTAGAGGGGGGTTGTGGGGGAACAACAGGTGGCAGGGGACACAAGGTCGCGGAAACGTCTGCCCCCAGATAATATATATCGAACGTTAAAACGAAAATTTCATAATATTGACGATCAATTTGAGGATTTATATACATGTTGGTTTTTTTTTATTTGTTTTATTATATTAATATATAAATAGTTATAACAATATGTTTGCTAATTAATATATGTAACTTTAGTTCAAATAAAAACTGGCAACACTTTGTTCAGCACAAGTTATATTAAACAACCACAATATGCCAAAACAATGATTCCAACAAAAGTTTGTTTCTCAAAAGTAATTTCTGTTAAACAAATTCTGTGGAATAGAAATAATATAGAGTCCTATTACTCTTCACTCCCTAGGGTTGTTTTCGCAACTTTGTACCTGGATGAACCGCGCTAGCTCTGAAAACCACAGAAATAATTAAGATTTAGAGAAAATTTTTACCTCCATTCATAAATATGCTATTGTTTATTAGCGTTGAAAGCTGCTTCACGGTTTTCCCATAGAGTCAAGAGAGGGAACCACTTTCCCCTTAATTTGAAATATTGCACGATGAGTGGCGGAACTTAACGCCGTGCCTTATAATTATAACCATTCTGGCTGGCTGAGATTAAACCCACAATTATGACGTTTACAATAAAACAGTTCAACAACGCCACAATGGCCTCAAATTAGCACTGTATTATATAATATTTATGAAATGGCAAAAAAATAACTAATTTATAACATATTTTCGCTTTGTTTAATCAGCGTTGATAACTTTGACATGTAGCTGTTTTCGTCTTTACTTATCGAACTTGATAGCGCCGTCACCTTAATTAATATTTAATATATGACGAAAATATTGATAAATCACATGATTTTGTTTAGTCTTTGTATGTTTATTGTATAATTATCCGGGCAAGAAGTTGTTTTTTTTTTATTTATTTGATTTTTTTTCTTTTATGAAGTACCGACCTATGCGGCGGATTCGCCCGCCTAAACTTACTGGTATATCATAGCCAAATTGTAGCCTATTATATTTCATTTTGATGTATAAGATATATTATTGTTTAACATTTATAATATTATTAGGATAAAACTGCTTCTTTTCTAAAGCATAGAGACTAATATATTTTATTTCTCTTGTCATAGTGGACGGTGAGCCAACAACGCTGTCGCTGGGCGCACGAGGGTCTCTAGGTAGAGCACTCCTCCATGGGCTGTTAGCGCCCTCACCGGCGCCCCGGCACCATTTATATACAGCACCCAATACAGGTAAGTTACTGTTGACTCTATGCCTTTCTTACTATATTTTTTTAAATAATAGTTTTAAGAGGCCGTCGTGGCGCAGGAAAACAAGCGTGCTTCCATAATCGCAACGGTTGTGGATTCGATTCCCATTCGGTTTTAGCACGCAAGGCCTTAAGGAATATGATGAAAGTTGAGTTTGGAAGAGTTTCAATAGAAACGGATTATCTTAAGTTCCCAACCAATAATTTTAGTTGAGTTTTTATACTGATAACGTAATTTTTAATAAGTGTGAAAGGACTTTTACAAAACTTTTCGTCTAAGCAAAGACGGTTTGAAGCTTTAAAACGCTAACTTACTTTACTTTGTTTGTTATTATTAGAACAAAAAAAAACAAATTTCACAATATAGAATCCCAAAGGATGTATACTGTGTATATTAAATAATGTTATAAATAAGACAAGCCAGCACATTTTCTCACGAACATGTCTTATTAGTTTTACTGTGAAACTTTTGCAATGTTCTTGGTTTTCTGTTGTTAACTGCCATTTTAAACTTTAAATATATATGTTTTACTTAAAATCGCTACCAATTGATTTTAATGTGGCTTACATGAATAGAATGTAGTGTAAAGACACTCTGTTCCTCACTACTTCCCGTCGAACGTTCAAGGCATTGCGTATTTAGTGGCGAAACTCAACACCGCACTAAGCCTTGTTACCAGAGCGAGGAAATAAAAATATTAAATAACAATTCATTCTTCCGAGCGAGAACCGTACCCACAACCGTCGCGCTTGTGCCATTGCGATATTCATTTTATAAAATATTCGAAGAGGCATCAATAAATAAATTATAAGATTAGCTTACATCTAGCTGCCTTTGATTCGGGTCAGCCTGAAGTTTCTAGAAGCCCTTTGTCCCTATATAGTGCCCCCGGCCATTCCCGCTCACTAACGACCTGACGTTAGCAGACATGATGGACCCTTGTTTTTCTATTTATATTGTTATACATATTTTTATTTTATACATATGATATAAATATATTAATTTATATATTAAATATGTTTATATATCTATATAAAACTATACCGTTATTGCGTGACTGACAGACAACGCACAGGCGAGACTACTGTAGATAGGTTAGGGAGTGTAGAGGCACCAAAAGAGAGTTAGTCCAAAATTCTACTGGAAAGGAGAAAAGCTGGTTTTTTTTTCATTTTACGGCTTGAATTCGACATTTTTACTAAAGATAAAAGTATACCCAAATCAAGAATCAATGAAATAAAGAATTGATTGGTATTTCAACTGATTCCGTTTATATGAGAAGTCTGTAATCTTTTATTACGTAACCTAGATATTTTATTAAGACTAAAAACAAAGTATAATAAAGACAATTTGGCCCTAACTTTATATTACATCTAATATTACAATGGCACATTTAGGAGCAATTATATAAATATATATATTTCGTCGAGATACGAGAACGGCAACGGAAATTACTTTAGGTACTGTAGCCGTCTATTATAAGGAGGTCGGAATGGACTTCCACGTGAATGGAGTCATTTTTATAAATATTAGATAAATATATTTACGTAGTAGAATTTATACTCAATTTATAAAATTACAAGTTAAACTAAGAAAACGGAGTGTCTTAACTCTAGGTCCCTTCTGCCTATCGTCTTATATATGCGTTACAGCATCAAGCTAATAAATAAGTCAATGATCCATTAGTGTATAAAGTAAAATATATCATATTTTATCAATTCAAAATAGTACAACCTAGAAGCATATGTTTCACACTAGGTTCTTTCTGAAACCTAGTGTCTAGACACTCCGTTCCACCCATTTTAAGACCGAAGTTCCGCAACGCGTTTCGTATTTGAATTTTCATACAGCCCTTGTACTAAATAAATAATATGCTCGTCTAATATAAGAGTATAAGAGGTAGTTGTAAAGTAGCGAACGCAATTTCCTGTGACTAAATCTCTTGAAAATTACTTATTTCATCTTAAGAAATTCTTTAGACGACTACGTATTTTAAAATTTATACGTATGGATAAAGTTGAAGCAACTTATATATTTTATTTGACTTGAAATATCTTAGGTTACATATCTTATGTAGAAGATAATTATTTTTGTGCCCCCGCTGTGGTAAGCAAAACGCGGCATTGAATTCCACCAATGTCTCAAAAATTGGGCTGAAAATTGGGAATAGGGAGTCCTAAGATAAGGTTCCCCCTGTTTGCCTTGCTATGTGTAGAATGTAGCTTGAACTTTAAAAAAATATTAATAACGGCTAATTTGGTTTTTTGATGCAACTTTAAAAGGATTCACTATTTTGTTTGTTCGAATGTTTTTTTTAATTCCATTTCTTAAATAATTTATTAATCACATATTGTTTATTTTTTGTATAATGTTTATAAAAAAATAATTTCGCCCTACATTAAATAACGGTCGTTATTGACATTACAAAAATATATCTCCTAAATTCGCAGTAAGCTTAAAATCTTTATAAAGGATGATTACATCGAACCATCCACCATCCGGTTACATTCCCAGAATTATTAGCCACCACTGATATAGTTTTTAATTCTGAATTATTCTGATGATTCTAAATAATACCATTTATCTATATGAATAAAACTATTTCGTTATTGAGTGACTTACACAAAAAACACGGCGTTGAACTCTGAAATTTTGGAAGGCAGTTTAGTAGAATTGCTACGAAATCGTAATTATACACAGTACATATTTTGTTTATTTTTACGCCTCTTTTGTATTTTGCATCGTAAACAAACAGAAAACATCTCTCCACTTTCCACTGATTATATCTTAAGCAACGGCGGAACCTAACGCTGCACTTTATCCAAATAGACTAAGCAATCATTTCATAAAGCTTAAATTTCAAAGATTTAATCTGTACCAAAGTATCGAGCCTACTATTCTTATAAAAATAATACACGATAATAATAATAACTTAAATATTCTATTAGTAATGTCTGTCTTCTCAGTCTCGCCTCCCTTCAACCTAAATCTGACATTTTTGGCCTCTGAAGAGGGTTATATAGTCTACCTACGAAATAGGTATATAAATTTATGTATATCAAATATATAGGCTTACTAAGTAAATAGACGTATATACGTAAGCCGCTATGAAGTGTTATTCTTTGAGACTTAGGTAAATGATGGATTGTTTAGTGAATTTTGGAATTTGTGTTTATTTTCTCAACTACACTATATCTAAATTTTATTAGAATTATATGTATATTATATGTAGGCAAAGCGCGGCGTTGAGCTCCGATATTCAATACGGAATGTCTTACTAATTTTTGAAAGTGTGAGATGGACTAACTCTTTAACTCTAGGTTCGCAATAGGAATCGAATGCTCAACCGTCACGTATAGACAGACATTCAAGTATATCAAAACGACCTCAAATGTATACTCATAATTTATATATTTAAGTTAACACAATTACTGAAATTTCCCCACGCCTGAAAGTGAAAGATGCCGTCAAAACACTGTGCGGGGGTAGGCCATGAAAAATTCATAAGGAACAAAGAGGAAGTGCGGGCGAATCGATACCAGCTGATCCCAATGTCACGACCGTGCCTCCCCTGCCTCCCGTACCTCCCCTGCCTCCCCACGCACACCGGCGCGCCATTCACGCGTAGACACAGACGCACACACACACAGTACGCTAGACGGTTTTATTACTTAAACACGCTTATTAACTCGTTTGGGAATCGACGGGTTAACTTACTTTTATCAATTTCTAACGTTTCGGCGTATTGTTTATTTTATAAGTAATATTATATTATTTTGTTAGAAAGTATATGCTTAATATAACCTAGCGAGGAACTGAAAATAATTTAATCCCCTAAGTGGAACGACGACAGACAGACGCTGTGCCGTATTATATTCTATGTCATTTGACAGTAAATTAAGGATTTTAGTACAAAAATTAGCACTCACAGTCCATACTCCTTGTAATAATGATATGTATCAAAATCGACCTTCTACGTCATACGTTACAAACTACATATTTACCTAATAGATCAATAGAAATACTTAGTATAAATATCCAAGAATAATACTTTCACTCTCGTAACCCTTCAATGTCAGCTTGTCCAGATGGTCCACAGTGGACGCAAAAAATAACTTTTAACAATTCTCAATTTCACTCGATGTGGGTGTATTAATTTGCACAATGTATCAGAAACTTTTATTATTATTATTATGAATTTTATTCGAAGGGTTATTTTCTATTGTTCGTGTCCGACAGCTTTTGATATATTATGGCTTGATGCGTTACGTCATTTATTTATTTTGGCACAAAAATAATTATTATTATGAATGAAATATAAATGTTGCAAATGAAAATTTATGTAAACGTTTTGTAATAGGGAAACAATTTAATTTAATGGCGTGCTAGCATAGTTGCACGAGCATACAAAAGGAATAGGTCCTATACTTAAATAAACAAAACTATAATACGATAAATATTTTATTTTCGTTTCCTTGGTATAGTTAGAGAAAACGCGGCATTTGATTTTGCCACTCAACAGTCTATGTGTCTATTTGGCCAAAAAAAAAGTGTCCCGCAAAATGTGCGTGATGCGTTAAAATAAACCAAATTTAAGAATATAGGTTACAAATTCTTCGGTAAGGTGATATCTACATACTCGAGTAATCTCCGCAAAATTCACATTAACCCAAAAACTGTCGGCGTTACAAACGTAACCCGTACAATACCGCACCGGGTCCGTCCTAACCAAACAATGACGCAGATGCTTGCACACATTGCGTCTAAAAATATCTATTTTGTGCAAAAATGGGTTAAACACCTTGCGCTGCCATAACACCATCACAGTATAATCTGTCATTTATCTCGTTCAAACTGAATTCAAGCTGTATCTTTATCTCTTTTCCTTTTGAATTGGTTTCCGTTGACACTTTAGAATTAGAATATCACGCGTGGGTGCGCAAACGCAACTCTTTGTTGGTTATGAATGAGGATGAACTATTGATATTTCGGTACGAGAACTCAATGATTAGTGCTCCATTCTACATGTATGTGAATATAATTGAATTGCACTAATATACCAGATGTCAAATATATTACAAAATTTGCCTACATATCGACATCGTCTTAATTACACGTTCACACGTATAAAGAAAATTCTAACCCTTACGATTATGTAAATAGTATACAAATACACAACTGACCAACGGGCAATAGCACGTCTAAATTGTCCAGGGTCTTAGCGAATTAGCATCTTAAAGGAGATAAGTAACAAAAGGCTACGCGGAAAGGGTTACAAGACGTAATACGTAGGGAAAAAAAACCTTAGAACTTTAGTCGTAATTTTATAGCACATTCAACATTCATACATCACATAGTCAGTTAACTTCTAAGCTGTGTGGTAATTTGTTAGGAAAAAGATATGGAAAAGCATATTTTGCATATGTGATGCGCAATAGAAATAGAATAGACGGGAATTCCCATATCAATATATAATTTAGTAAGTATAGTTAGATTCTCCGTCGCAATAGTACGAGGAAAACAGTTGTGAACAATAAACAATAAATTAATTTCGTTATAAAGAAGGTATTTCTATGCAATACGTCTTTTTTCATTATGAAATTAGTAAATAACGAAGTAACGGAAGCGAAGACCTTGTGAAATGCCCACTCTTCACAAATTTCTTGATGTTGCAACATTTATATAATAAGAAATATCTGTTACTGAAAATACATTAATAACTAACTCTCATATATTATTCTACTGTTTAATAATGATTAAATATACACCATAGACAATAACTGAATAAATATTAATGACAGATAATATAAAAGTGTCACTCATTAGCCGTGTGACAGCTAAGTAACCTCATCAAAATAAAATTAATGAAAAAGAACACAAAACAATCGTATAACGAGTACATAGTAAGATATATTACATAAATTTACGATCTATTATTATATTTCAACATGTCTTATAAATTTTATATTAAACGTAGCGAGTTTTCTCCACGTGTACGTAAACAAGATATTATATAGAAGCTTATGTACTCGATTCACCGCACGATTATTCATATGCAAAAAAATCTAAGTCACAATTCGCTTGGATTATGGTCTAACGCCGCTTTTGGCACAAAGGCGATGGACAGCGGTCACTCTATAAAGATCGCCCGATTAAAAAAGGGTGGAGTACTTTTGTCCTGTATTGTGATATTTTACTAATGGGACCGCATTCCGCTCCAACCGGTAGGCCAGATCCGAGCCGGAGGGTGCAGCGATCATTATTTATAGTT
This sequence comes from Heliconius erato x Heliconius himera, assembly GCA_013421005.1. Taxonomy (NCBI): domain Eukaryota; kingdom Metazoa; phylum Arthropoda; class Insecta; order Lepidoptera; family Nymphalidae; genus Heliconius; species Heliconius erato x Heliconius himera. The sequence continues at coordinate 29,362 of JAATLQ010027524.1, forward strand.
AATTTATTATTATTTTGATACGTGAGATGAAAGGGTTACACAATACCCCAATTCCGTGTTCCTGGCCGTTGGTCAAACGCTTGTGTGACAACTAAACTTGAAGTCGATTAGAAACGACGAGTTTCTTATAACATTGCGACATTAATATTACTATTAATACTGTCTATACGCTTCGAGGTCGAAACCTGTTAGTTTTTTTTTTCATTAACG
>JAATLQ010027524.1:29581-41778 GCA_013421005.1 Heliconius erato x Heliconius himera
GGAGGGTGCAGCGATCATTATTTATAGTTAATTTATTATTATTTTGATACGTGAGATGAAAGGGTTACACAATACCCCAATTCCGTGTTCCTGGCCGTTGGTCAAACGCTTGTGTGACAACTAAACTTGAAGTCGATTAGAAACGACGAGTTTCTTATAACATTGCGACATTAATATTACTATTAATACTGTCTATACGCTTCGAGGTCGAAACCTGTTAGTTTTTTTTTTCATTAACGTAGATTATTTTTTATGCTAAAATATAAAAAATATATATGAAAATATTGTATAAAATAAGCAAATTTTGAATGCCCTTTAAACGCCTTAGTATCTAGAGGTGACCAAACACACGCGCAGCTGCATCGCTTATTACTCATGAAAAATAAATAATATCCTTATAAACTCCACGTTATAATTTTAAACACATTTGCATTCACAAGATATCACTGGAGCTGCAGCGCGAATCGCGTAGGTATCTCACGTGTATCGTTGCTATCATAAATCTTTAAATTTATTATAGATTAAAATAAAAAAAAAATCGTGTTATTGTTGATAAAGCTTGTTCTATTCGCTGGCGATTATGCAGTAACACTATTCCATTCTCGATTTAAATGGTCACTAGCTTCCCGGTTCCCACAAGCATTGTCCGGCTGAAGGGTTGACAATGGCCACAAAGGGGTGTGGACAGCGCATTTACGCTCGCACCGGTCAAATGGTCACTGCTCTCAATACCAGTCATAGTTTCAATGGACGAGGAAACGTATGAATAAAAAACCTTTCTTTCTTAACTCCTAGTATGATTATATTATTTAAATACCGTACAACCGTTATACGTCAAACTTTTTTATTACGGGGGCCTTGACATGAGAAAGTTTCGGCCAACTTTTGATTTCCATAATTGTGTTTAAACGACGCTAAGAAGAAAATTACGATCTGGACACTGTACTACTGTACCGCTGAAATAAATTGCAGTGAGAACACGTACCTGTACTGACAAAAAACGAATTTAATTAAAATTTACAGAATCTCACATGAATATTTATAAACCAAAGCTACTTGTAAATTACTAATTATGCAAGCATAACATACCAAAATGACGTATACCATTTGTGATGCAAAAAATGCAACCCTTCAACCAAACGCAACCCCAAGACAAATTTCTGCATAATCATAAATTAAAGACGTACTTTTTTACATTATAATAGTAGTCTGGACATTCCCACAGATAGATAAACAGGTTGAATGCAAAGTGCATTTCAGCATTTCTAACGGCAGCATTGTTTGTTCGGCCGTTGGTCGCAAAGACCCCGGGATTAGCGACGGGTTGCACGCGAATTATGCAAGATGACCGTTAGATGCGACAAAGGATGCTGTCTCTGTGATTTATACGTTTTTTATTCAAATCGACCATTTAACGGTACGGCGATAGATACCTACAGATAGTACTAAAAATCTGGGGACGTATAAATAATAAATGTCTAAAGAATTTCATGTTACTTAAACGCACTCAACAATGTATTACATACAAAATAAAAAGTGAAATATATGTGAGTTTATTTTAACAAACAATAAAAATGATGTAATCTTAAATAATAATACATTTTTCCAGTTATAATAAAAAATACAATTCATTGTTTAAGCGTTTGAGCGCAAGATTCTTGACTAATTCTCGGTCATTCCTATTTATAATTTCACTTATAAACAAACCGCCCTGGTTCTATTTGCGTGAGGACATCTCTTATTATTAGGCAGCGATTGACACAATTGTATCGGAATTTTACCTAACTCGTGGTCAACTTTACCGCGAAATATATCCATTGTCCGTTGGTATGGTATATTTATAAGCAATAATTATAAGAAACGCTTGACTAAATGTAAAAACTTTTTATTTAGCTATAGATACAATATTTTATTTAAGTTATAAACTAGATCATAGAATAAAGATAGACAGACTTACTGTTTCCTTAAAACAACAAGACGATTTAAAATTCATTGATAAATTTCTTTTTCACAACTTTTTATCTTATCTGTTATTCACAGAACATCAAAAATACATTGATATTATTTTATTAAGTAAGAATAAGCATTATTATTAGACATACTATCTTTATTATTATCATAATTAAAAAAGAATTCAGAATTATTAATTCGACATACAATAATTGAGTCATAACTTAATGCTAACATTTCGTCCTTAAAAAAAATTGCAAGATTGATAACTTACTGTGTTCATCTTCAGGGTCTCTCCCACCGTCACCAGCAGACAGCGGCGTGTCAGATGTAGAGTCTTCATCATCAGGAGCTGGTTCCGCCGAGGAGTTGAAGGCGAGGCTTCAACCGCCGCCCGCGCCCTTCCACACACCATTCCTGCCCTTCTATCCGCAGCATCAGATCGCGTCGCTACAGCATCACGCTCATCCCAGGCCACCCGGTAAGAAATTGATTTAGCTTTATTTTATTCAAATAATATTTTTTCTTTTGTTGGAGTGACGAACAAAAAAAAAGAAAATACTATAGTTAATATTTATTATTTTCTATTTGATTTAAATTGATATAGCTTAAACATTATGAATTCAAAATAATATAATCAGATAGCTGTATAGCTACGTATGTATATCTTAACTCAGAATATAACTAGATTGTGTTAGTAGCGACGAGAATATTAAATATATTGGACTTCCCAACTTGGATCCGCAACGATTGATGCTCTCATATGATATGTAAAAAGTGACGACACGTGTTTTGGTGAAACAGCATTTATACTTTATATTAATGTTATGAAGCTGAAGAGTTTATTCGGTTGAACGCTCTAATCTTAGGAACTGTAACTTATTCTTATTAAATAAATCTTTGTTTGTTGGATGGTCTGTCTATTTATCGAGGCTTTAGGCTATTTAGGTTATTACATCACGTTAATTTTTTAATGTAATGCAATGTATCCACGGCTTGAGTTACTCCGGACTGTTAGAATGTCTAATATGTCATACACAACTTTAAATGTTTTCCATGAGACCAAGTTGGCGAATTACTTAAGTGTGATATATTAATTTAGGAAAAAAACGTTGTTCTTAAGATTTTTATTTAGTTACAATTCGCTCCAAAATAACAAACCAATATTTTCCTCTTTCATATAATAAATATAATTATACTTTATTGCATATATATTTTGAGCCAATATTAAAGAATTTTAATAATATTAACAAGCAATTTAACATGAGCGAAAAATAACAGAACAAAATTAAAGATGGAGAAACAATAGCATTGTTTGGGTGGGAAGGTGACCGACGGTGAACGCCCCACCCGGAAGGTCACCTTACCGAGCGCAGGGAATTTGGGAACGAATACATTTCTAACCCTAATTTTTTGTAACGGACTTGGCCTAAAAATGTTTTATAATAACGCTGTATAGACAATTTTTTTTTTGTTTGTAAAAAATAATGTAGAGACTAATAGCTATTGTTATCTTTCTTCTAACTTAATTTATAAATAGATGAATAAACTATATTAAAAATGTAGAAAAGGAAAATCTAAATCCTATTCGGACTTCCGGAGGTATTCACCCTGGCCGCTAGCCAGTTGGCTTTACCCACACTATTAAATACCCAAATTACTTGAACACTCGGTTGGTAATTTACGTTGAATTCGTAACAATTTGCACAAGAAAAACACGTGTGATAAGTTTTTATAAACAAGACGATCAATTGCGACACGGAATTAGCTTGAAATGCATCAGGATTTTGTATTCAACGCTCTCATACGACGACCCGACGGCGAACAGTAAAAATATTCGTCTCTACCCACACAGAATACGAGCTTTGTATAACTAATATTATGAATTAAACGAGTAGCCTAAGACAAAATCTCTAAGCTCTACTTTTTTTATCTGAATAGATATAAACGTAGAGTAGTGTAAGGTGGCGGAATTTAAAAAAATATATTTAATATAAAATTTGAATATTTAAGTACGTTTAGAGTTATTTGAGGACGTTTTTAATCTAATCGACAAGATTTTCCTCAACTAAATGACGTGGTTACTAAAAATATCATTGTTCTCTCCAATACTGGTTTAGTATAGCACGGTACTTGACAAAAGTAGTAAAATACGGGAAGTACTATTCTGTTTAACGCTTCGATCGTTTGCTGCGCTATTAATATAATGTTTTGTAAATGTTAGGTAAACAATGTTTTTCATAATATATACAAATAATTTCTGTGTCTTTAGCTTTTTCTATACGTAGTAGCGTAGGCAGGACTTAAAAAAACTAAGACACTCTGTTCTCTCCTTTCAACCCGATCACTTCACACACTACTAATTGTAATTAATATTTCAATAATTTTTACACACAATACTCAGGATTATTCATTATTTATATATATTAAATTATAAAGAGAAAAAAAAAGATTTTTATTTAATAAAGAAAAGACACTAACACTTCACATTCCGCTCGTGGCAGTTTTTATTCAATGCGAATTAATATATTTAATCCTTCCTCACTACGCCTTTATTCATTCTCCAGAAATTCTAGAGAACCTTTGTTTACTTAATCGCCATAACAGAATACCAATTTCAGAAATTAATTATTAATTATCTAAAGCCAACACGATATAATAACATAAAATTATAAATAAAATAAAATGAATAATTCGCCGTAATAAAAAATCATGCAAACCTCGTCCGAAGCACCCCTAGCGAACCAGTTGGCATAGCGATGCATCGGTCAGCTATTTGACATTGTGCAAGGTTAGTGCTCCTAATATAAAGATGCAAAAAGTCGGTCCGGACTCGTAAGAGTATGCGCGCCGCGTACGCCTCCTATCTGTGATGCGCATGCGCAACTAGCTAACACTTTCGATTATAATATGTTTTGAGATTATATTGAAATTGTGGTGGTTTTTTTTGTTAGTTTTTATGTTTTTTTGCATATTTTCTATAAAAATGTGTTTTCGTTTGTTTTAATTTCTCTGTCTAGCTAGGGTAGGTAGAAGTAACCTATTATTAGAATTTTTGTTTGTTTCGCCCAATTTTCAAGATATTGCGTGTTGCGTAGCGGAAATCAACGCCGCGCTATGTCTACCAGAGCGAGGAATTGTAAAAATCTACCCCCAAACACATAACTGTCGCGATTACAGTCAAATACTTATTATATAAAACAATAATATTAATTGCACAAAAACAAATAAAATGTAACAGAATGCAAGCATTAGCTCGTCGACGGAAAAGATAAGATTCGTCACAAAAGCGATAAGCGGACAGGAAAAGTAAAGTTACAATAATGTGTCACGTCCCTTACAGTACTCAGTTTTATGTTATGTACATAAATATAGTACGTACGACGAGTCGTGACCGCCCTGAAGTTTGGCTTTCTGAAGTTTCTCTCATTGTTCACTCGGGAAGAAAATAATCAACAGTAAAAAAAATCTAAAGTTAAATTTGCGCAACCGTCTATAGCTAACTTCAGGGCGGCCACGTTCTAACGTACTGTAGTGCCGTATGGATGTAGTACGGATTATAACTGGGCAGTATTTTATTAGTCATTAACTGGTGTTTCCGTGAGTGAACCGTGAAATTTTACTTTAGCGTTTAAATTTCTCTCATCTATGTATGTACGTACTTAGATTTAAATAGACTTCAAAATTTGTTTACGTAGCAATAGTACTTCTTAGTGTCTGTTTCTCGTTAATTTAGTTGTTATAATCTTTAATTTTAACCAAAAACGAAAATAATATATATCTTAGCAATAAAACTTCCAAAACCTATAAATAAAAGTAACAAACAAAAATATCGACTAAAGCATAACAACGGAAATTGTGTAATTACAATTTTTAGTGTCAAACGAAAGACGCTTAAAAATGTTTCAATAATTTGTAATTCTATGAATTCCGCTTAGAATTTATATTTCTTTTGTAAGATTTAATTGCGTTAAACATTTACTTAATTGATACACATTCTAATTAGACCTGTGCATCCTATAGGATAAATTACTCTAACAAGATTTTACTATGTACCCGTATCAAGCAGTTTGAATCAAGTCAATCTATATCTACACAAATCTATAGTTCTATAATAATATTATAAAATTAAAGTTTTTTTCTTGGACGCGCCAATCTTAGGAACTACTGGCTTAAATTGGAAAACTACTTTTTCACATTTATCGAGGAAAGCAATAGACTATATTATATACCCTAGGCAATTAGAATGTACCATGTGTATTACACCTCTCAACTATATCACGATAGCCGTACATTAATGATTCTTAATAATTTAACACTAGTCTTTAATAATTAGCAACGACCTCAATAATTGGACCTTAATTTTAATCATAACATCTATATGACAACACTTATAAGATTTACAAATGAGAATACAAAGCTGTATGTACAGACAGCCAAGTTGTAATATTTCCGTGACCAAGTTACCGCTACGTAGCGTAATACCTATCTATCTGTACACAAACAAGTCTCATCAAGTCAATTGTTAGGAGGCTGTATGTGGCGGTGTTGCGTTAACCACACACGAAATTCGGATGTTGCAAGCCCATTGCGAAAGCTGCCGGCGCCATTGTCAGCTGGCGAAACAAACGACCTTACAGATTGGGTAGTCGAAACCTGATTCGTATGTGCTATACTAGAGTAACCAATCGTTGTGATCGTTTCCGTAATGATATATTAAAAAGTACTATAAGAGGTTGAAATTGGACAAATATTAAGATTTTTATATTATGAAGTTAAATATTAGTGTGTTAGTAAGGTAAATATTAGACATGACAGAATGTCCTCGAAATATGTAACAATCTGGTGACTCTAACTACACGTGTACATGTTGAAAAATATTGTAACAGGTGGTGTTACGGAAATCAAGAAAATATTAATAGAAATTAGTTAAATTTCACAACTGTGAAGCCAACAAATATGCAAGAAACGAAGAAATTTGTGGAAAGCGGAATTTTGTTGCGTTATTAAAATTATAGATTGATTTGGTCCGAAAGTTGAAAAATGCTAAAGAACCTTGCAATTTAATATTTAATTTAATTTGAACATGTTGTGTTGAAACGAATAGGTGTAAAAATATAGATATCTCGTATCAAAGAGTTAATCATCACAGCCTTGGCGTTGCTAGATTGGCCAATTTGATGACGTATATGTACATGTGAAACACCGTTCCTAATGCGTTAGTAAACCAAGAGGTTCCGAAGTATTGTGATGCGGCTTGCGTCAGCGCGACGTTTTGAATACCTTAACAGAAAATATAAAACTATTCAGCTACTTAAGACTATAAACATATTGAAATTCTCGCTCAAAAATGTACATAACAGGAAAAGAAAGGATTTTCTATATGACCAATATAAAAAATATTTGAAAAAATTGATTATCTTCAACTAAATCAAGTCAAATCTATTAATAAACATCATGAATTATGATTAGAGCTTAATTGTTGATAAGATCATCATCGTTGATGGCTGCATTGATTAAAGTTCGGTTGCGTGACCGCTCAACACGCTTGGTTATTTCTCTATTTGTCATCGCGACCCAAATCTGTCTTCAGGACAGAATTAAATCTATTAACAATTTAAAAAAATATATATTTTTATATTGTCTTGTAAAAAAGTAAAAACTTAAGATTTCGTATTTCACACGTTTATTATTATAAATATATTATATATTATTCTATCTTCCGTTATAATTTCGATCAATCGCTTAAACAATATTAGTTACATTTGAAAAATTTGCAAGCAAAATTGAAATTAAAGTGATCGCAGCTATTTCGCAGTGCATCGATAAGCATTGTGTGTGTGCTGTGTAGTGCGCGTGAGTGCGCGAGGTGATCGTCCCGTTTCAAGGCCAGTGCAGCTAGCGCTCATATTAATAGTTGGCGACTATTTTCGCCGCGCCGCCGCTGGGGGACATTCGCAACCAAACCGAGCTTACATCACTTTTCCTGTTCCTATATAAATTTGTTATTAATGTACAGAAATTATAAGCAATTCTCAAGTTTCTTATGTTTATATTAGCATTTGAGAATCTGGTTAAAGTTATCACTAACTGACCATTTACATGATCAATTTTGAACAATGTCCATCGAAGGGAATATATTGACATGAATTTCCATTTTCCATTCGAGCCCAGCTTTTGCCATTGATATATTACAGCCCGAAAGGCATTAGATAGTAACCAGCTAGCGGTTTCTGTCCAATCGTGGCCGTAGAAGGAAGACGCTCACGCCATCTGTCGCTCGAGTGTCTTGCGCAACTCGACCCACTTGCGCCGCGGCCGCTGCCAAACGCCTCGACTCTACAATTACATATTTCGGTGTCGCAACACTCGTCGCATCCGAGTTGAACGGCCCGCGACCTTGAGCGTTGCGCAGCGCACGCGCCGCTGAAAGCGAAAGGATAGTGGATCCCGGAATTCACAGTAGTAAACTATGAAGTACTGCCTCATAATGCTAGGCGAAACCGAGCAAAGGTTCTTGTGAAAATGCTACTACAGCCAATGTCCCAGATAGAAAAGAAGAAGAAACAGTCAGAAGAAAACTTACATCCACCCTACTTGTCGTTTTTTCTGTACAGAAATTATATATTAAATGATAAATACGTATAGGAGAAATTGCAATTATTGAATAATATTATTTATGTTGGGTCATGTGCGTACGTGACCTGCCAATAGCAACGTCACTTATCACAAAACCACATAGAAGTTCATACCCGTGAATCACGCCGACGCGAGCTGGTAGTAGTGCGTCACCTTGGTTTGTTTCACACGCCCTGCGCCCGCGCATTCGCCGCCATCCTCCTTCCGAAACACACCAATTGCTTTTGTGACAAACATCTAATTTTAGTTAACAGCGCGTAGTGGTCTATATTGACACTTGTTTTCATCACACAGTAAATTTATGAATGAAAGTAATGAAAAGTTACGATAAAGATATTAATACTTTAGTAGGTTAGGTTGTATATGTATATATATTATTTTGTACAATAATTTATGAAATTTATAACATCGGCTGGCTGATCGCGCAAAGCATTATATCGACCCAATTTTGCATTTAATCTCAACCCACTTCCCCGGAAACCTCATACACTCGTATAAGCATCTTTTACGATAGGTATAAAAACAGGGACGGAGGAGTCCAGGCGGCCTACATACGCGCTCCACTGGTTTCCTGCCCGTTTTAAAATTATCCGCTCGTCCACAGCGGAGCGGCAAGGGCGCCCTTTACAGACCACAGCCCCTTACACTCTAAATAGATACTGTCCTTTATCATTGTTATATTTCCAGTAAAATTTCTTTCAGTAGCCACTTTGCTGGATCTACATATATTTATGTATAATATGCTTATAATAACAAGAAACAGCAAGCTCTATAACCAACATATAATATCACACTAAATTAAAATTCCTAAAATTCTTAATATCTAAATCTGAGAAAAGTAGGTCAGCTTGAACATTTTCTTTCTTCGAAATCAGTGTTTACGCATTTATTTATAATACGTATAATTGTGACAGTATCACTCGAAAGATTCATAGCGCTGTAAAATTAGATAAGATTACTTGAAACTGTTGTTCCAAAGGACGTGTTGAAATGAAAACGAGGAGATGGCGAGGTGGTTATCCTTGTGCTGTGCGTGGTATAACGGGGTCAGTGTTAGACCGCATAGCGCTGCATAAATAGACGCACTCGCTCCCCTCTCTCCCCCTCTCTCCCCCTCTCATTGCGTTACACTTTAAGATCATCTAGATTAGGGGTGTCCTATATACAGTTCTTTGATATATCGAATAAATTTTCCTTATTGAAAACTAGGTTAGAATATTTTTTAATTTATACCATTGTACGTAAACGCTGTATCCCGCACACAGCAGGGTAGGAGAGGGAACCTAGTGTTAAGACACTCCGTTCCCCACTTTCTGCCGAATTCTGGAGCCATTGCGTGTTGAGTGGCAGAACTCAACGCCGCGCTTAACCTCGACACCAGAGCGAAGAAATGGAAATATAAATTTAAGTAAATATTTCATCTCCTCGAGTGGGGATCGAACCCACAACCAGTCGGTTTTGCAGTCACACCTCGTGCCGCTGCGCCACGACCGGCCTCAAGCGTGAAGCTTTTTTTTTTTAAACGGTTTCATCTGAAATATTTATTATTTTCGTATTTATTTTATGACAGAAAAGAATGTAATTATAATATTAGAATATGAGATTAAAGAGAATAAAATCGTTGGCTCAACCCAAGCCATAGGAAGTAACCGATACAAAGCGTGGTTTTAACGTTTCGCAACATATTTACGCATGGGTCGTGCCAAACCGAGGGATTCCAGCACAGCCGATAGTTGCAAAACCGTAGTTTTAATAAATACGACGCGTCACGACGCGAGCCGTGAGAATATAGGACAGGCAAATTTTGTTGTGCCATATTCCAAACAATCATGGAAAATTCTTACAAAATAAAACTGTAATTTAGGTTGAAATATTAGAATTTAATTAATAAGATCTGCCTTAATTATTTTAATACAATATATATAATTTATGTACATGTATTGAGTAAATAATCTATTTCAATAGAAAGAGATCCGATGTTAACCTAATACGATTAGATAGATTTTTGAAATTAAGAAAAAATATATCTAATGTAAAAAATAATAAAGAAGAATATTAAATGAAAGTATACATGTTCAGGTAAGACATAAATATACAGAATGTGTGCTCGGCTGAGTCACTCGTAAATATCTGTACGCTTCACAAGAGATGCTCTGAGTAAACAGGTCCGAAAATGAAGATTAAGTATTTTATCGAGCTACTGTTTTTTATTATGTTTTTTAAGATAGACCGGAATGTCTCAACACTAGGTTCTACTACTAACACTAGGATTAATAAAATAAATTAAAAAATAGAAACATTAACCGTAAAAAAAAAATAGAATCGGAATTCATGGAAATTTCTGGAAAATGTTACGCGAAATTTGTCAGCTTGTCCAACTGTTGAACTAGCTTGATAATTAGTGACAAGTCGTTCCGGCCTGTTTGGCCAGGGTCGAGTGGAGCAACGATGAAAATGTGAGCCTTGACCGTCGGTGGCCCTCAACCCGCTGGCTAGCCTAGTACTATGATCGAAGTTTTAACTGGTTTGGTGCGTTATTACCATTTATTCCTCATAATATTTCGTTATTTATCACTTTTAATGTCCAGAAATGTTTTATTATAAAGTATTTTTGCTTTTTATTTTTACTATATGGTAGGTACAAATTTAGTGTAGAATTTACGTTAAATATTAATTTTAACGTGGCTATTAATGCCGCTTCCTGAAGCAATAAAGGCAATTTTCCATGTATACTTACAGAAACAATTTAGGCTAACTACGTTTTATAAGTAAATAATAATATGTTATGCGATGGTTAAGTATGTAGGCCGCGGATTACAGTCGGTAGCCGGAAACAAACATTAGAGATGAACGGAAGGCGAAACTCCTCGAGCCGCACGCAATCTGCGCCGACGCAGGTTCCCAATTAAAAACATCCTCGATTTGGAACTGAGGCTGCTAATTAAAATACGCAGTTCATGTAGGTTAATAAACTATAAACTTTTAGTAATCTTTTGTTCTTCATAAAATACATTTACAGAAATTTATACTACGGTATTCACAAATGCAATTACTTAAAAGAGGCGATAAAAAAATATGATACAGCTTTTTCTTATAAAATAAACATACATTTAAAATTACAATAACAAAAATTACATTGTAGCACATAGATAATATTCATATTTCAGCGTAAATCCGTAACACTTTCGGTTTTATATAAAAGTTGTAAAACGCGCGGGCAAAATAGAGATCTCAAGCCAATAGCCAATCGAGTGATTGATCCAAGATGGCGTCCCGCAAGGAAGTGCAGGAATTCGCAAGGCGTTAGAGGACGCGGGGGTGGCGCGGGGCGGCGCGGGTGTACCGCGGGGGGCGGGGGGCGCATGACCTTCGCGCGTTGATGCAATGTCGCCGTGTCATTGACCACGCCGCGCAAACAGTTGCAGCTCGCCCCCGCCCGCCCGCCTCCCTCGCTCCCGCCTAGCCCCCCCTACCCCTCCTCTCCCCCTACACCCGCCGCCCTGCACTCACTTTTACCCACAATGAAGTGATATCTTATCAAACATTGAATATATACAAAAAATATACTTGCACAATAACCACTCCAGCAAAATACAATGCACAGTTTG
>JAATLQ010027524.1:41788-51998 GCA_013421005.1 Heliconius erato x Heliconius himera
TCGCGCGTTGATGCAATGTCGCCGTGTCATTGACCACGCCGCGCAAACAGTTGCAGCTCGCCCCCGCCCGCCCGCCTCCCTCGCTCCCGCCTAGCCCCCCCTACCCCTCCTCTCCCCCTACACCCGCCGCCCTGCACTCACTTTTACCCACAATGAAGTGATATCTTATCAAACATTGAATATATACAAAAAATATACTTGCACAATAACCACTCCAGCAAAATACAATGCACAGTTTGTAGCTAACTGTTGCTAATGTGAAAAAAAACAACTCCAATAATACAAAGAAACCTCAATTACTTGAACCGGTGTCTGCTGTGACCTTGCGAAGTAAAAACATAATTCATATTAACTACAATAAAGTGACATTTTCTTTAGTTACATATATTTACGTAAGCGGGGTGCACGAACTCCGCGCCGAATCACCTTCGCCGCGTCCCAATATACAGGTTGAGGTCGAGTCGACAATAAAAGTAGTTTTCGATAAAACCGAACGACAAACAAGATGACTTTCGAGGCGACGTCATTAGCGCGCGAAAGTTGACAATGTCAAAAGTACAACAGACGCTGCACTAGTCCCAAGATGGCAGTCACAGATATACATAAAGAGCAGATTAAAAAGAAGTTCAATATTTTATATAATAAGAAACAATTTAATATATAATATTTTTTGTCAAACTTAACAAGTATAGTACAGCGATTTTCTATTAAATTTAATATATCTACCGAAGTCGTACAGCTCCTAACCTTCCACAACACACGCACAGATTATATAAATAGCACACACAAACGCATATATTCGTACATACGCTGAACAGATAACTGCATCCGGCATGTTATTTGCATAAAAAAAACTTTTAGGCAGATAGCCTACCGCTATCGGGTTATCGATGCGAGTGCTCTTGTTCCCGTCTAAATGAAAGTTATCAACATTATTAGTTTATTCCCTCTTGTTTTTTTTATTTAAAAATTATATAATCTTTAACCTTTTTTTAATCTGTTTTAGTAAACAAATACATACTCGTATGTAGGAAATGTCAAATTTACTTTTGATTCAAAGTAAACAATTTTATCCAGAGTATATATTTAAATTAACATTTTAATTTAAAGGGATTAATTACAAAATATATAATTTATATTTCATAATGTAAAAATAATGGAATGACATGAAAAATGTGAATTAGATAAGTGGTGACTTCCTATTGAGATAATGAGCGACCAACGAACCGCGAAGTCGACGCAAAAATGTTTTATATAGATAGTAACTTAATTTATATTTCATGATGTTAAATTTTGTATTTATATATATAAATCTATATGCCATAATATAGTTATTAATTTAGATATTTTATTTTTAAAAATCTGACTAGAGTTAATATGAAAGTTCGATTCCGAGGAATTAATTATTTTCATTTCCTTCAGTTCTGACAAAAGGTTCCATTAGCCTAACCTGTTATGAACGATATTTGAAAGTGATGCTTATTGAAATTTAATTATTTATTGAAAATATATATTACAAAATGCTTCAAACAAACACCATATGGAATTGTAAGAGTAAATAAGGCGCAAAGACTACACACATCGTTTCGAAATAAATTTTATTGCAAAAATCCTCAATAATAACGTAAGTACTGACATTCACTTAATTTTTATTGAACACTGCTCGTGTTAATGAAATGACATTTATAAATATCGCTAAGAAATCGAAAATTCGATTTTACATTATTTTCTTGGAGCATTTGGGTAAATAAAAACTTTTTAATTAAACTCTATTCATGTTTAATTATATTTTCATTCACTAGCAAAAATACTTTTAAAAAAAACCAGCAATATATTCAAATCGTATTTCATACCATAACTGGTGACGTCAAGTGTTACAAAGAGTTATACAGGCGGTTACGCAAAACGGCCCGCGGGCGAACCGGCCGGTGACATTCGAATGCAAATACTTAGCTCATATTGCGTGGATATTGTTTAAGTGTTTGCATATTTTAATAAATGCATGCCAAGCTTCCGTCTCAAAAATTCGAGAGAACTCAACTTTGCGACGTTTAAGTTTCAAGTTTTAAGTTGAGTTGGTATAAAAAATATTTTTTTTATGTTTTTTTGGGTAATACAGTGTATTGTATTTTTTTCAAAGCCGTCGTATCGCAGCAGCCGGCTCTGGCTGTAAACGTAAACTGAGTATTTTGACAATAGAATACCTCAACCTGGCAGGGAATTTGCGAGATACAGTGTGATGCTAAAACAATATTGTATTTTCATTTAACAATTTTGTTGATTAACTATTAAGTTAGTTTATTAATGACAAAATAATTGCAATGTCAAACTGTAATATATGCAAGAGGCAAAAAAATAGCATTTTATGATTTGTATAAAAATTGGACTCTATGATTTGTATAACTAAGCATTTGCCGGAAAATTCTCTTCAAATCTAAGTTCCCTAAGTTTTTTATAACTCAATTTTTATTTTCACGTGGCAACAATGTAATTTCTGGCCAAGAAATTTAAAAATTTATCCAGAACGCGGCCACGTGACCCTAATACAAGTGACGCCCTCTTTAGTCGGTTACGTAAGGTGCGCCCGCGCAACGCTGACCTTACCTAACTGGGCGCAAGTTCGCCACAACGGGGACACAGCACAACACAGCGTAATGCTCGAATAAACTTTAAAATTTTACTGTCAATAATAATATAATACGTATTGTTTACCAACAATGTAATAATCAATAACGATATTTTATAGTAATGGTCGTTGAATATTAAAATTTTTAACTTTGCATAGTTATTGTACCATGTTTAATGTTTTAAATATTGGTTTGAACAAAATACCTATTATTAATAATATTATTATTATAATTTCGCTACTTATTTTGTTAATTTTACAATTTTTTTTTTTCTCTACTTATTAAGGATTCATAGACAAAACACTAAAAATTTCTTTCTAATAACGTTATATTTAAAAATATCAAATGATATAAAATATGCACACATTAATTTTTTACTCAAAAGTAAAATATAAACTCTACAATATTTTTACTTATGTACCTAAGATGCCTCATAAATTGTAATTTTTAAGAATATACGCCATTTTAAATAAAACTCTTTTAACCGGATTAATCGCGTATATTTTGTATTATACATTTTTGGAAACCCGACATTATACGCCACTTAGGACATTTGGATGTGAAATAAAAAACCCAAAACGTATGTGTATATAATAAAATTTATCTCAAACGCGGATATGATTTTTGCGCTGTTAGTCGCAGAGTCACTTTGATAACGATGTGCGAAAATAAATTATCTAACATATTTACATAAGATAATTTTTACTTAAATTACAGCATTTATATTAGTTACTTAAATGAAGGAAAATAAAAATTTATTTACCTCGAGTATTCAAGCGATTCGAACCCACTACCATTGAGCTTACAGTTAGACACTTCATCGCAGTACCGCAATGGCCTTTAAGTAAGGTGATAAAGTATTTATGTTAAAGCTTTTAAAACATTTCGAACATATTTTTTTATATCAACTTGTAAGTGACAATTAAATAATTAACACTGAAAACGAAATATGATGATACTAAAGATAATATATACAAAAACAACATCCAACTGATATATAATATCAATTATAACACTCATCACGTGCCCACAAAAACATCAAATAATTATTAATATTCATTTATGACAAAAACGAAACGATAATTTCATGACTTTTACAAAACTCGATAACACATAAACACAAATGCAATTATGTTCACATGAAAATAAACATAAAAATGAACGTACAAGGAAAACGCGATGCAAAATCTCTCAAGACGGGAGCGTTAGGGATGCGCGGGCGCAGGTTATGTTTGAGCGCACGTACACACACATGCAAATACGTATTTGAGTGCGTGTTTATGTGTTTGTGTGTGTTTGAAGGTCAACCGGCGGCGTCATTTCCTGGTCATTGCCTGCACGCACACTTGCAGTGTGCACTAAGACACCGCTTTCCGGTCCGGACGTAGATGTATTGTATCTCTATGGGAGGATATGAATTGCATTGTTTATGCATGACAATCTAACTAGGATACCTAGGTGGTGTGGTGTCCCGCGTCACTCTTATTATTGTCGACTTTTTATTTGTCTGTATTGCTAAATTAACGTAAAACGAAAAATGTAATTATATTTGCAGATGTTTCATAATAATTTAGATTATTGTTTTTAACTAAATATTGCGCTACATATCCGTTACAATAATTATATTTAATGCTTAGGATGTCCTGTCCACTATTTAGAATTCAACACAAACGCAAATTTATTGCTTTAAAATGAAAAAAGATATATAAAATATAATCTATAAATAAAACGACCAACCTGTTGTTTCGAAATAACATTTCTCCTATCATATTGTTACGTATACTATAATCCCACAATTCGCGTTATCTTTTCCGGCAAAAAAATATTTGCGAGATAGCGTTTGTTTGCCAAAATGTTCAGTTGCCTGGAGGAAACACTGGACGATATCTTATCTCATCTAGATAACAGCTCGTGAACCAGTCGTCACAGATTAATAGCTGTAAAAGTGTTCGGGAAAAACATCTGAACATCGAATTTATGATCCCTAAAGTACCCTCAATATCTCAATTTTCATTTAAATCATTGTAAACAGACGTATTTTGCGAAATTTTCATATATTTTTTTATGTATTATAGCAAGTTTTCTATAAACAATAATGTTTTTATTCAAGAGGTTTGTAGGGTAACCCATTTATTGCGGGACGCGGCGACCGGTCTGCGTTCCCCTGTGGAACACCATCATAAATAAGCCTATACACAATCTAACTTAGACTCTACCGCGCATTTATAGAGTCCGGTTTGATCTATCGATTATAGACAGTAATTTTCTTTTGCCACGGCCTCAGATGACATTCTGCAGTGCATGTGCATAACCTTGATACTGCAGTACTAAACCAGTAGGATGCGTCGCTATAAATAGACCAGCCTGTGTTTTTTGTTGTGCTAGCGCTAGCGTTCCCAGGCTTGAGGGATTTTATAAACGGTTAAGTGATATATAGTATAGAATGTTAGGTACAGTAATAGTTCTCTGTATTTATATGAAAAACCTGTCCACACACTCCCATGTCCTTTATGTGGAGAACGAACGTTGCTTTAAGTGCGCACAAAGAGATACGAGTGGATATTATATTTTATTATAGCGTCGGTATGTTATAGAAATTTAAAATTTCATACTAAAGCTCAGATATTACTTATTTATTCATCAGTTTCCTGCATACAGCAGGGAAGGCAGAGGGCCTCCAGCCAGCATCTGACTATAGACGGTTGTGGATTCAATTCACTCGAGGGAATGATTCCTTGTCATTTTCTCGCTCTGGTAACAAAGAAAAGTGACCCATTGATTTACCGGCAATGGCTAGAAAATTTGCCTGTGCGTCAAAAACATAGAGAACTGAGTGTCTTAACATTAGAAACGCTCTGGCTATCCTGTCATATGCAGGATACAGCTTAAGATATAATTCTTATATTAACCATATCAATATTTAAATCACCAATATAGTCGTGTTACTAATATTTTAAAATATATTTAAAAAATAATAATAAAAAGTGCGCCTACAGAGATCATGACAAACGGACACACGTGCCGGGTGAACGACCCGCGATAAGCTGCGCGAAAATACGCGAGTTAGATAATATTAGAAAGAAAATGGCGGACGCGACCACAGTGAATTAAATAAACACGTTATATGACATTTGTAGCTGAGGTGTTGTGGAATTGTAAATGAGAATATAGATTCTTAAAAATACATTTTTTTCAAATAACAGAAGCGCAGTGTTGAGTTCCGCCACACGCTTTGTTTACGTTTTACGTTTACAATGTCTACAAAATTTGTAAGAAAGTGGAGGATGGATGTCATAATGCTAGGTTCCTTCTGCCTCCTCTGTCAAATTCGGGATATAGCGTGAAGTTACAAAAATGAATAAATGTAAAGTTATTTAAATTTATTTAAATAATCTTAGTTTTAATTTGTATGTCAAAATAAACACGTATTTTTTTTCCATTAATATGATTTCATTGAAATAATAAATTTATCTTAATTATAATTTTTTTTTCTTATATTGTAACTATTAATTTAATAATTATTAAAATAAATTAATAAATGTAATATTATTATAACAAAATATTTTTTGCAATTGTGATCGTGTCCTAATGTCACTTTATCGCAAAACAATGTCTAAATACGAATATATATATACATCACTATCGCTATCTTATCGTTTAGAAATTTGTCGAAAACATAAAACGCAAGTAACTTCCTCAATTGAAAGTCTAAACCAAACTAAAAGTAAATATATTATAGATATATTATAAAATAATTAGCCAATTCCAAATATTTGATGGATTAATAAATGCGAACCGAACGTTATTGACTTGAAAGTTTTACGATTTTCCGGGACCGATATAACTTTTTATTGATATAGTGGTGTTGTGGTGGTATTTGATCGGTTTTCTGAGAAAATTCTCAATAAATGTAAGTGTAAATGTAGCAAAATTATAAATATTTGCTTTACTATTAGGCAGATAAAAGGAACCTAGTAATACATTCATTAAATCTCCATTTTTTTCCGCTATTTTAATTTTTTCGAGGAGATACCAGCCATCCAGCATACATCCTTAAATATTTAAATATATAATAAAGTTGTATAGAAACCTATTCTATGAAATAACTGACTAAAATAATTCCATTAATCATCATTATATCACGAGTACAGATGCTAACTTGTGAAAGATAAATAATAATCTGTTTCAATTTTGAACATTCGTCTACATTTAGTTTTAAATTGTATATCGTACTAATATTATGAATGTCAAAGTTTGTGAGGATGACTTTACAGTATATGGGTATGTGTTTTTCTAATGTTCATACATTAGAAAAACACATAGGATACAATTTATAAAGATTTTGTATAATATAACAAGAAGTTTAAGCGGGCGTGGCCGCGTGTGGAGTGCTAGTAAATATTTATATATTGTAGAGACCGACGGATTTATCCCTAAACAGTATTTTAAATACTATCAGCAAGTAAAGCTGTAAAGGTCTTTTAGTTTGGGGCTATCGCAATGTGAATTTGATCACCACTCAGGATATTAAATGATTTCCAATTCCTCACTCGATTAAGATATAGTGCGGCGTTGAGCTCCGCAACTCAGGAGAGTCTTGACACCATATTGAGTTCTAGATAAAAAACACTAACGTCAATAGTCTACGTTACTATATAAAAGATAATTTTAACTTAAAACTGTAACAGTTTTCGGTATTTTATAGCTACAATTGGTCGTATATAAAAGTAACTTGTGGGCATGTAGAGGAAAACACAGGCGAGTGGCCGCCGCCATCGGGGTCAAGGCGACTTGACGCAACCGGCCACTTATCTATTCAGCTCTTATCAAACGGATTTTTAACTGATAGACTGTTATATCTGTTGAGAAATTGTCTTTGGTCTGTGTTACAAACAATATGGTGTTTGTTTAGTTATGAAATATTAATGAATATTGAGGCCAGACGTGGCGCGGTGGCACGTGTGTATCTGTAAACGCGACAGGTTGTGGGTTCGATATGAGAGAGAGAGAGAAAGAGAGAGAGAGCGATGTGAGACAAGAGAGAGGAGAGTGGGGAAGGAGGTTCCTCCTGCTTACTCTGCTACATGACTGAAACAAAATTAAAAAGACAATTATAGGTTATTTTGGTGTTGAGTTCCGTCAATCAACACAATATATGTATGTTATGTTTTCCCTGTCTAAGTAGTAATGGTTATATTAAGTGGAAATGGAAGATGATATAGGCCAATAGGTGCTTTTCTCTCTTGACGCGATGGATAGATAAATTAATATAATATACTTATAATTACTAATTGCGGTCGTCATAACGCAGTGGGACAGCGTATGACTGTAAACGCGGTGATTATAAATTCGATTCTCACTCGGGGCATTTTCTTACTCTAGCTTAACAGAAGGCAGCACTAAGATTCAACACGTAGTGTCCAAAACAAATGTTTACAACGGACTATCTTGCCACTAGGTCCTCCCGAATGTCTTGCGTGAAAGTAAAAAAAAAAATACCACGTGCTCGCAATAGATGAAAATGATCCGCGTCCATTGTAAAATATAATTAATAGTTACATATATTTTCTGTAGAGTAAGATGACTTGACGATCATTTATATAATTCTAGGAAAGTATAGAATATAAACATACAAATGCATGTCAATGGGTTTTAAACGGACTTCTTGTAAACAAATAATAGGTACCTATTTAAAAACAATATGATACATTATACAATTATTATTGAGAATGTTTTGTAATAAATAGTAAGAAAAGTGAATCATTACTTATTTTTGTTGTATTCTTTTAGTATGTTATTGTTTTAAATTTGTATTAGCTTTTATATGCGGTGTTTCGTGTTTGATATGTTCTAAGGACCATATATAACTTTGACTGCATCTACAGTGGGTAACGTTAAAATTATTAACGTGATATAATATAGCCTATAACCTTCCTCGATAAAAGGACTATCTAGTGTAAAAAAAATATTCAATTCGAATCAGTAGTTCTTGAGGTCAGAGCAATCAACCAAACGAACTCTTCAGCTTTATAACATTAGTATAGTTAGTAATTTAAAATAAACCTTTATAATAATGAGCATATATTGATCAAGGTAGAACGTTCACCAGACATTTTGTAACAGTTTCAGCTGAATTTCGTGTGAAAAAACATAAAACATACAGGAAGTTACACACGTCGATCGACTAACCCACTTTACTCCACAAATTGCGGCACTTCACTAACCGGTCCATAGATTGTTAACTTTAGACTGTATTATTGCGAGAATTTAAGTAACTTCCCCGATGTTCAGTTATTATTATATTATACTTAGAACCAGATATACTTATGTGAAGATATAAATATGTGTTAGCTTACACAAATTATTCAAATTAACGTATTTATGTCCCTCTTTCCAGTTGGCGCGGTGGAACGCGACTCTTACTACGGTGGGTACGGCGGCAACCACCACTTTGCCGCACCCGCCCCACCTCCTCTCCCCCACGATGACCTCCCCTACTCGGTCTTCGACTTCGGAGACTACCAGAGGCACAGCCATCACAACAAACTGAAACCCAAAAAGAGACCCAGAACCGACGCGCCCCCAACTCCTGGAGTAAAACGCAAGAGCCGAGAGGGTTCTACCACTTACCTGTGGGAGTTCCTCCTCAAACTCCTCCAGGATCGGGAGTACTGCCCACGCTACATTAAATGGACAAACCGTGAGAAGGGCGTGTTCAAGCTGGTCGACTCCAAAGCCGTGTCCAGGCTATGGGGCCTGCATAAGAACAAGCCAGATATGAACTACGAGACCATGGGCCGCGCCCTCCGTTATTACTACCAGCGGGGCATCCTCGCCAAGGTGGACGGCCAGCGCCTGGTCTACCAGTTCGTGGACGTCCCCAAGGACATCGTCGAGATCGACTGTTCGCTCGCGTAGAGTGCTGTGTTAGTCAGGCCCCCCGCCGGAAGGGGGCCTCGAATCTCGTTGGACTTTCTCTAGAGTTATTTTCGCTCTTTCATACGTTTTTTCAGATTCTATTCATCATGCATTATTTCTCGCTTCTCTTATAAAATTAAAATATTTATACAGAATAGAGACGAAATTGATTGCTCAAATGTTTATATATATACCTATTTTTAGGAGAATTTCAGAAAGGAACTATTTGCTATATGTTATTACGGTACGGAGTGAATTTTTGTATATTGTAAAACGAATTTTTAAATGTTTGTAACGTTTCTACGTACGTTGACTCGACTGCACTAAAACATAACTTCCTACCTCAAAACTATGCAAACTATTACATAATATATTGAATATACAATTTATTGGGAAAAGCAGTTTTACATGCAATAAGATATAGTGTAATAAGAGTTTTATTAAAAAAAAGTATTTACGTATAAATGTTTATATTATAAAAAAACAAAAATATAACGCCCTCAGATATATCTATTATATATGTATTGCCTGTTTGGTGCTTTACGGCCATTTGCATATAAATATTTACCTTGTTGAAGCAATCGATGATATTCTATGTACAGTGAATCTGTTATCGGCCCTAGCTGTTGTTCCTTTGTTGCGGCTGGCCTGGTCCTGGTCCTCCA